>OMNV01024150.1:66150-86389 GCA_900303265.1 Brotula barbata
ACAAGTCACCCGCCTGTAAAACATCATTATCATCATCATCATCACCACCACTAAGGATTTCAAAAAAAAAAAAATATGGAATCCTGTTACAATAATAAAAAATTATTATTGTTACATTCGGATTCGTCAAAACCTAATGAACACAAGCAAGTATTTGACAATCCAGATTTCAGTCAATTATATTTTATTTTGTTCCTTTAGCTGTCCTTTTATGTTCTCTTCCGCTGCATTTCTCAAGATGTGTGTGTGTGCGTGGTGTGTGTGTGTGTGCGTGCGTCTGTGTGCATGAGAGCCAGTATGCAGACTCACAATGAGCTGTGTCGGGGCTTTTATAGTCATACTGGCAGAACAATGACTTGTTAGTCTATTTTAATCTAGTCTATTCACGCACACTCTCACACGCATACACTTCAATAAAGCCATCCCACACACACAGTCATGCACGTAGGTAAAGTGTGTTTTTATGCGTCATTATACAGTGTTTTATAGTGTCGTTTGCAGTCTTCCAGTTGGCAGGTGCCTCAGCAGCCACCTATAACCAGCTTGGCTACATTCAGATCTGAATACTAACGGCCTCTAACTGCATCCTCATCTGCCATGGCGTCACATTAGCATGCACTGATTTCATGCCTTAGCACTCATATGACCACAGAACACAGCTGGTTAATCTGAAGACAAACAACAAACAGACAGTTTAAGAGTAAGTGTGTAAGTGCCGGAGTGTGTTATCACCGTGAGTTTGGTTTGGTGAGGTGTCAAGTCGAAACTAGTCGACACTACTCACAATATGCTGAGAGGTGTGAAAGCAGCTGTCGACGATGATGTCCTCCAGTAGATCTTGGTCTAGGAGATTAAACACAGTAAATAACGGATCAATCTGATAGCAGGTGGACAACTATATGAGATTAGATACTCAAAAAATTAAAAATCTGAATGAAGAGGAAAGTTTTCTGTGCCTGTAACTCATTGATGTGTGTGTGTGTGTGTGTGTGTGTGTGTGTGTGTGATTTCATGCCATACACGGCTTATCGTCTTCCACGCAGCCATCTGCTGCACCGCAATCCCATGTAAATTGCAGTCACACAGAAATAAAACGAATGAATATATACTATTTAATCTACAGGCTGCAGTTGAAGTTGCTATTCAAATATGGACGTCGGCGTTGACACTGCTGCTGCTCCACCACCGTTCATTCCAGAGATAAGGCTTCCTTATAGGAGGATGGTGAGGGCTGCAGAAGAAATGAAATTGATTTCTTGCCAATTTTATGTTTGTAAGTCTGTTTCTTCCTGGAAGGGGGTATAGTTCAACCCCAGTACCAAAACTACATTCAGCAGCAGTCTGAAGAGTTGCAGGTGGGATCCGACCTGATGCACCCCAGTCGTGCCTCCATTGATGAGACCATGAGACATGATTGACAATTCAGGTTATGGCGCCCCTTGTGGTAAGTGGTGGCATTTTTACGCAAAAACCTATTTCATCAGGAAACTCTACAGAGACATGATATGTCTGACTGACTAATATTTACATGTTATCAGGACGTATCAGGATGCAATGAGACAAATTCGGGTTGTCAGCTTTAACCCCTTAAACGCTGGTAAATTAATAATAATTAATTGAGAACACAAACCATTCAAAGTTATTAAATATCTTAAATAAACTCTGGGATATTAACTGGTGGCTCTACGTTCACAAACTCCACAAACTTTGTCTGAAACCACTGAGCTTGATTTTAGATGCCAAAGTTTCCAAACGCTGTAAGTCAAGATGGAGTTGGGGCAAACGCAACCGAAATGATAACCATGCAGCTGCAAAAGAGAATTTTAAAGCAGATGAAAGATGTAATAGTGTGAAAAATAATACATAAGCCTATTGAATTCTAAGGATTTATTCACAAGCTGATGAATTTTCCAGTAGATAGGGATTTGTAAAATAGCCTTTGTGCAGATTTACTCGGTTATTAATGAGTTTAAATGTGAAAATATATTTAATTCATTTTTCTCTTGTAAATTATTGGTATATAGTTCATTATCTTAACTTATTGATGTTCTAATAATTGTTCTAATCTGACATTTTTCTTATTAATCAACACTTAAATTTGTGCTCTCTGTATCTGATTCATTCTTACTACAAAGATCAGTGCAGAGACTACGGGAGAGAACCTGAAAATTCACAAAGGACCAGGCTTTGAACTCAGCAACACTGTGCAGGCATGAAATTTGGACCAAAGAGTACCCATTGACTGTATACCATTTCCTTATTTTAAAATATTAAATATATATATATATACAGTATATATAATATTTTAAAAAAAAGGCCTGATCAGTGTTACAGAAACGTATGAAAAATGTTTCCTGATTCAGACCCTGGATGCAATTGGGAATTTCGATTTAGTAATTCTGCTAACAACAAGAAACAAACAGACAAACTGGATGAAAACATTCCCTCCATCCAAGACTGTGGCTCTCACTCCACTATCCCATCCACACACACGTATACACTTTGCTGTACATTTGAGTGTATCGAAGGCGAGCTGGTAGGCCTGTTTCTGCGTGGTCCTGTCCCTGTTCACTGGTGATGGCGTGTCCGACTTCTTCCCATAATGCAGAAGCTGTTGTGTGACGGGCTTTTCAGTGTAGAGCTGCTGGAATATGGCGGCTGCCTGCAGGTAGACCTGATCTGACAGAGGAGAGCTCGTCTGCTGAGAGCCTGTGAGGAAGAGGATTAGAGAGGGGAGATGATGAGGAGAGAAAGTTTTAAGGACTTTTTTAGTTTAAGTGGAGGAGATGGAGAAAGAAGAGATAATGATGAGAAGTGGAAAAATCCGGGAGGAAGCTAAGGCCACACATTCATGCACACCTGTGGCTTTGCTTTGTGTTTTCAAAGTAAAAGCCCCTAATGATGGGGAAGATGGACAATGGTGATGAGGAAGAAATATAGAGGAGAGAGGCTACCTATTATTGTGATAAGTTTGGTTTTCACCAGAGATGAAGGACTTCTCCATCATAGAGTTTGAGCCTGCTTGACAAGGGTGGAGGTGTGACCCTGATATTTTTGTGTAGCAAATGTAAAACCTTAAATCCTGCTGATGCTGATCTTGAAAACTGTATGTAAATGCACTGGCAAAAATGTATTTACTTTTTAAGTGAATACATGAGAGCACATTTCTACATGAATTTTAACCTCTTACACAGTGGTAAATTAATTTATAATTGAGTTTAATATAAAAAAAGTTCAAGGTTTCTAAAAGAGTTTAGATAAATTTAATATGTACTTCATATCAGTAAAGCATAAGGCAATTATGTTATGACAAATTCTTCAATTGCTAAAATCCATTACTCTTCCTATTGTAAAGCTACGATAATTCTGATTAACCTGAATATAAGATTTAAGACTAACATTTAAGATTTTGTTATCAAGCGTAATATGATTGGGGTAAAAATTAAGGAGTAAATATTACTTTAAGTGCTGGTAGGGCGCCGTCCAGTAGGGGGCGCCATAATTGCGCCCAGTAGAGTTCAAGTCATGTGTCATGTCTAAAATCTTTGATAAACTACGGCGGTAAGTGCACGGATCGAGTGTAATTAAAATGAAAATGCAAAAACTATCAGGAGCGCAGTGTAAAAAACAAAAGAAAGGAAGCAGACGAGAAACGTCTCAAGGAGAAAGGTATGATATTTTGTTATCAACTTTGCATTTGGTCACGTACGATAGCATCGTATAGTCTTGCTAGCTAGCCAACTGATTTACCGAGCTGAAGTTCGGGTTGTGTGTGACTTCGTTTACTAACCATGAATTTGTTATTAGGATGGCTGTTTTGAGGAAAAAACCCCATAAAAATGCAAATATATAAAAAAAAGTTTTGGATAATACGCGTGTTTGTTAACATTGTTACTATGAAAGTACCCGGGAGCGCCATCTGCTGCTGCATATGAGGAGGAACAGCTAGCTGAGCCTGAACAGGCTTCCTCATGTGAGTCAGCGCAATGTGTGTTCTTCCTAAAAAAATGTGATATATTTTGCCATGTCAAATTTTGGCTAATATGTATTCTCTTGTGTCTTCTCATATGGATATTTATAGGCCCAGACCCTCTTGAAGGCGCTTCAGAACAGCCTTCGATGCTTCCAGCATCCTGTCAGGTGTGAGACTTTGAACCATATAGTAATCAGAATAAGCAATCACTAAAAGAATCGATAGCTGCAAATTTTGCTAATCTACATTTATGTAAACATTGTGATATCATATTTATCATTTTAGATTCACAATATCTAATGAGCTGATCTCACCACATGTGCTAGAACCTGTTATTTCATTAATGTCTGTTATTTCATTAATTAACTGTGCAAATTTTAAGTTCAATTACTTTACCTATAAATATGTATATAAACTTATTTCTATATTTTGCACCCATGCACTACTTTTCACGACCGGTTAGATGGAAAATTGCATTTCTTTGTCCAGTACTACATTTGACGCTCTCAATATCTTCCAAGCAATTTGCTTATAGAACATTTATTATGTTACTGACTTGTGAACGTGTGTGATAATATCGACTGTGACATTCCTGGAATATTGTTCAAGTGATGTGCTCTTACCTTTGTCTGCCATGACCCAAAAGGTTGTCAAGCCCTTCTGTGTCAACATTCAGTCTATCTCTCTGTTTATGTTGACAGCTCGACAAAGAAATGAACCATTTTATTTGCTCAAGGAACTCTGTGCCCGCCGATCAAATGTAAGTAAGACGTGTAGCTTCAGTCAGAGCTGACATGTGATCCAGCCTCCAGTTTCGCTAAGCTTTTATGGGTAATTGGTTTCCTCCTGGTGCAATTAACCAGCCAGCCAGATCCATCAGCATGAATAAATAATGGGCCACTGACTGTCCAAGCCTGGACAAAAGTCCATCTCTCACTGACCTACTTTGCTCCTTGCAGCCCCGATCCTGCTGCACGGAGGGAGAACACACACATGAAGATTATATGTAACTTTACAGGATGTGTTTCAAACCAATGTGGTGCTTTTTAGGTGTTACAACGGTAAGAATGTGGATTAGCATCCAAAAGTACAAGGACCACTGCCCACTAATTGAACAATAATCGGCTTTTGCAGTGCTCATGAATGTATAAGTATAAAGTTGGGATCGACCAGAAATGTGCAATGTGTTCACTAAAGTTATGAAGGTGCAAATGGAATAAATTACAGAATATCAAACACCAGTGATTAATGGGAGTGACGCAGCTTCGGGCTGTCTCAGGAGAAGTTTTCAAGTCCACTTCAGAAAGCATGGCTGGAAGAAAAGACTACGGCAGCTTAGTGTAATCTCCACAGACCACGGTGGGCTCTTTAAAATTGCATTGGAGGTCCTACCTTTGATAGTCTGCATCCTCTTCACTGGAACAACACACCTCACTGTTCGTAAGAAATGCAGCCTGGACTGAGATCCTCCCTAACTATTAACCGCAAACTTCAATTTACTCCTCTAAAAGTCCTATTTTGTCCTGTGCGCAAAGTCCACATTCATTTCTACATTTCAGCCACTCCATCACCTCCCCAACATGTGTGGGTTTCGTGGATCAGGCTGGAACTCACCAGGTGGTATTGTTTTTGAAACGCCATAGCAACGATATGATAATGAAGGAGGCCTTTCCATTTTTGGACACTGTAAAATGCATATTAGAAAACACATGTATGTACTGTATCATCATGCATTATCACCGCTTTTTGAAAGGCCAGGCACTTTAATAGATTGTTTTGTTTTTGTTAATAGATGTTTGGATCGATTTACCAAAATAGAGTGGAAGGATGCAACTGATAGCCTATTGTGAGTGACCAGTGTGTGTGTGTGTGTGTGTGTCTGTCTGTTTTCCGGTAATGTATACACCAGATAGAAACAAGCCAGCGTACAGTTACAAAGAAGTGTTGCACCTGTTGTGTAGGAAGGCGTGCATCGTGCAAACTGACTGACAGTGTCCCCAACTGGTCACTGCGCTGTCCTACACCTTAACACTCAAAACTCCAGGCTGACTGAGGTAACAACCAGTGGGTAGACCTTCATAAAGTTTTGTTTGTCGCGACAGGCTGAAAGATATCATACACAGTGTATGCAATCTGTGTAAATCTGTGTAAAATTTTAACCAATACATCTATTAAAAAGAGCTAGTTTTCAGAGAAATCACAAGTATGACAGTTTTAAAATGTCATATTACTACAATGTATTTTAGAGAAAAAAATTGGGGCTGTTAAAACCATACAACTTATATTTATATCAAAGGTTTTATATTTGAATTGTTCCAACATTAAATTTGATTATTTAGTTCAATAGAGTTATTTTAAATTGTTTCACATGCTACAGTTTGGTTTGTTGCAAGCAGTTTCCATGATATAAAAAAATCAGATATGTTGTAATATCTAGTCAGTAATAGAACTTAAATCACTTATTGTACTTATTCTTCAAATCTTTGAACAATAAAGGAAAGAAAGGCGTATTGTCACATTGTCACATATATTGTAATGAAAAGGCTTCTACTTTTTTGTGATACCATCCATGTTTTATTCAATCAGGAGTTAGTGTTCAAATATTGTGATTGGACAGAGTTTGTGATGCGGTTACTGAAAGGTGCACAGTGGATGGTTGGCTTTGTAATGTTTCCATCACACCAACAGAGGGAGACATTTTCCAAGCTGGTGTGACATAAGTAGAATACAACCCATGTCGATGGCACACTCTGCCTTCGGTTTGGTTTGAGTAAATACAAGTGAATCTATGAATACATGAATATGTTGATCTGCTGGTTTATATCAGCATGCCCGTACCAGTATTGAGTAAAAGTCCATGAACATAGTAGTCTTCAGACAGAGCTCAGGGCCAGCAGCTGAAGCAATCATTACACAGTCATTTTTTTAAGTACAGTAATTGAAAGGCTCATCTATAGTTGCTTTTTATACTTTGCCAGTGTTTGAGGAGTTAAACAGCTTGTATGAAAAAAGAAGGCGGGTTTGTGGAAAATCCATAGGGAGCATTTTAGGCCAAATGGGCCTCACTTCTCCGCGGGTGAGAATACAGCTGGAGAGATTATCCCAGCCAACACGCGTCATTGATGTCGCCTCACAACAGGACTCTGGTTGCCCTGTGTGTGTTGTGTATGTGTGTGTGTGTGTAACAGTGTATTCAATAATCGGCCCAGTTGGAGATGGCGGGTCGTGCAGTCGTAAGCCGACCTGGAATTTTCTCAATAAAGGTCTAATCTTTTCGGGAAGCTGTACAGTGCTAGCTGGACTCTCTCTCTCTCTCTCTCTCCCCCTCCCTCTCTTTTAATCAATCTTCCCAAAGCCTCAAACTTTAATGATATCACAATTCACCTAACAGTCTCTCAATTACTTGTGGATGTGTGTGTGTCATTTCATGTGATCATTGCAGTATGTATGTTAAAGTATGTGTATGGGACAGGTATCCAAACTGTTCTCTCTCAATTCAGTGACCTTGAGCCAATCTACTGCTAACAACAGACATGTATCCTATTATTTTGTGGTTGTGTGTGTGTGTATCAGTGGTTAGTGGTGCTCATCAGGTTGGATTTGGTTCGAACCTCACTCATTCATCAAGACCCAATTAGAAAGAATGACTCTCTCTCTCTTTCATGCGCACACACACATACTAAAAGATAAGGTTTGGCTTTAACTTTTGTTGCAAAGTGGAGAATACTGCATTTGCGCAAGGTCAGAACATGACAATAAATGTTGCAACTTCGCAGCTATTTTTTTTTTGCCTGTGGTCACGCGTTCTGTATGGTTTGTGAGAGAGAGAGACATCTGACACACATCTTCATAACAGGATATCCAATGATCCACATAGTGACAAGGCAAACAAAAAAAGAATAGCAATTTATAATCAACACACAGACTCATTTGGCACTATCAAATGATACATTTTGACAACAGAAAACCAGCCAAGTTGCGTATAATGGTCGCAGGAACCATTTTTTTTTTGTCCTGTCTTGGTTTTGCAGTATGTGATGGTTTGATCGGGCCACTTGTAGGGAGTGGATACGCTGCCCCATCTTTTTGTGTCTCTTTGTGTGTCATTGTGGGGCGATTGGTGTTTTCCTGGGAATTTCTGCTCAGGTCTCAGGTCTCCCGTCTATTGTACGGCGACCAGGGCAGGTTTTGAGCTGCTTATTGTGGATCGAGTATGCTTTTGTTTACCCCCCCTGTGAAAAGCCAACTCAGTGCAAGTACGTGACTGCAATGATGTGTGTAAAAATGTAAACCACAAGCTCATCACAGCATCTTTAATTGCGCAATTGCCTTTTAATTCACTGGTACATGTAGGGTTTCCATCACCATCCTGTAACTTTAACTCGTGTATAATTGGGTAGTTGAGGGTCACGCCTATATTGTCTGTCCCATTATTAACTTGAGGAAACTCTTCATTGAGCAACTATTTACAATCAAACAAAGTCCATTACAACATTTGTGCATTAAATCCCACATTTCTAATAGTAGAAAAATATGTTCAAAGAATATAATGATATCAGAGAACCTTTTTTTAGTAATTGTTGAAGATTATGGTGTGTCAATCATACTCATTGTAGCAGGGCTATTGTGACTAAAGGAGCTTTTATTATTGGCCCTGCTGTTGTAAGATAATAAATGTTTTGGTTGTTAAAATTCTTCATGTATGAAGAGAGTGAAACATCATATTGAAAATTGCAATCATTGATATTGATATCAGAGAAGTAGATAAAGATGGTTTTATTTGATGTGAAGGGCTGGATTTGTTAGGATTTTAAGACATTTTATTGGCTTAGTTAACCCTTTAAACAGCGATAAATGAGTTTGTGACTGAGTTCACTTTGAGGAAAACCTTAAAGTGGACATTGGATACATTTAATGGGCCTTTTCACGTTAGTAATTGAATATACTACATAGGGAAGTGTCATCATTCATAGAGAAATTTGGATAAACAATCCTGAAATCCATTCTATTTTTTAAGCTGTGCCATATGTCAATTTCCTTAAAATTCACAGAAGTGACAGTTGAGATTATGGGCCATCTAAATAGCAAAATGGACATGCACACGAACCAAATTGGCAGGCGCATTAGATTGTCTAAATAGGTCCCAAAGTAAGGTTATTAGGTGAGACGGGGCCAACTTGTACTTTATTTGATGTTAGCGTTTGTACACATGCCTCTGTGTGCTCTCTTTATGTAAGGTCGAGTTCTGTTAAGTAAGTATTAAGTGAAATGTATTGAGCAACATTTCCAACAGAGCTGGCCTACTCCCAGGGAGAGTTCAGCTGCTGTGTTGAAACGTTATTTCTCTGTGTGAACACGTCTGACTCAATCTCAGTTTCCTATACACACACACATACATGCAAGTTCCCCACTGTGTGCGTGTGTGTGTGTGGGACTTTATCTGAATGTATGTATGTGTGTTGTTACTCCAAACAGAAAGGCTGCTTCCCCACTTCTCTCTACAGCGCTTGGTGTGGTTATTCATGCTCTCTCTCTCTTTCTCTCTCACACTCTTTCTGTCCCTCTCAGTCCGTCTCACTGTTTCCACGGCAACTGGCTCTCAGGAACACGTGGCATTCGCCACACACCTGAAAGCAGGAAGAAGGAAGTGCTTGGCCCCACCCTCTCTCAATTCTTCAAGGAGTTTTGGTAGGCACACACCACACGCACACACACACACACACAGATACACACATGAATACTGAAAGTACTGGACCGTTGAGAGTGCTCTGCTTGCTCAAATGGGTGTTGCACTGTGCAAATGAAAAAGAGAGAGTGGGTGGAATGAAATGTAGAAAGAACAAGGCACACCAAATATTGTTTGACATGTCATTATCACAAGGTGATTCCTTGAGTTTCAGTGGGAGGGTTTAGTTGTGACCTTTTGCTGACAGTTAAAAGCTACCTGTGTGTCTGAGTTGGTATTTCTGAAAGTTGTCATTACTGAAGGATCTACGTCAGTGCGAAGTCAGTGTGTCATCATGACATATGATTGTATACGTTCCTGAATGAGACACGTTGGTGTACGTGTGCGTGTCAAATTGCATTTCAGATCATCAGTAATGAATGTGTGTAACCGTGTGTGAGGTTTGGACAAGGTGTGTGGGATACTCCTGTAGAGGAATGCTGCTCCGGCTGCTATGATTCAGGTCTGGCTGCATACGCGTGCACACACACACACACACAGATCGGCCAGTGCTGCAGGAGGATAGCATTTCCCATCCGGAATGATAGGAGGGAGGGACTGAGGTGTGTGTGTGTGTGGAGGGGTATGGGTAGTCAGATTCTGGTTTGGTGAGTTTTAGGAGCAGGCAGTGTGTACACCATACACAGATCGGAGGACACACAGTGAGAGAGAGAAATGAAGAGAGACGGGAAAGAAGACTAAACACAGCCATAGACTGAATCACAAGGCTGCCGGCCCTCAAAGTGTGTTAGAGTGTGTGAGAGTCGGATGAAGGTCGGACACAAACACCTCCGCTTACCATGATGCCGCTTTGACTTGAGGGACACGTCAACTATGGTGTGCTGTAAGGAAAACCTTTTTTTTTTTTTGGTTGCCGTCTGTTCTCTGATGTGTCTCCTGAGATCATTAGTGCTCAGTGTGTGTGTGTTCATAACTTTTCTTTCTTTTCTTCCCCTCCCTTTGCTCTCCCCCTCCTCTATTCTGTGGAATGTGGGGCTTATGTCAGTGAGAGTCAGGTACAGACTCACTAATTACCACTACCCTTCCTCCCTCCCTCCCTCCATCTCTCCCTCCCCCTTTCTCTCTCTCTCTGTCTCCCTCTCTCCTCCACTTGGAGACCTTGGGTGCTCCCCTGTCTCCTGCTGTTGCGTCTACAAGTGCTGCCGTGACTGGAGCAGAGGACAGCACAAACAGAGAGGATCTGAGTCAGAATCCAAAAAAACACCAAAAGGAGAACAGAAACTCTGACGGGTCCTCTCTTAATGTGTGTGTGTGTGTGCGTGAGCATTGTATTAAGTGGTTATATGAGTGTTTGAGCTCCAGAGATCCTTTCTGATTGTGCTTTGGTGGACCTGTCATTGAAGGCAGGCGGCGACTTGACGAAGAACTCGAGGCCAAAGAAAACGTGACAAGTGGAGCAAAGAAGGACAGGAAAGAGGAAGAGAAGATGAGAAAGTGACGAGCTGGATTGTTGCAGAAGAAACGACAGTGACATCTTTACTGCACATCCCATCATCATCTTAAAGGTTGGATGGGAACTCTTCATCAGTCATCTTTCTTTCCTTCTGTTTGTTTATTCAATCTGTTCACACTTTCAGCATTACATTGTTCTCTAGTGTGTTTTCTCACCTGGAGGATTCAGAATACATAGATACACACACACACGCACGCACACACAGTGGGTATCTGGAAGGACATTTCTTCAGCTGGTCTAGTGTTCACATTGAACCAGCTGACTGCTGTAACCTTCACCACAAGGTTATAGGACAGGGACTCTACGTTTATTTGTTTTATTGTGCGGATGTGTGTGTGTGTGTGTGATCAGTTTGTTGTCTTGTCTAGTATGTGCGTACGTTTGTGCGTCTGTGTGTGTGTGTGTGTGTGTGTTTCTCAGAAACTGGTTAAACGGCACAGGTCAGCCTTGGGCGTCATGCTGTGCTATACTTGTGTCTGTGTATGCCCAGTAAGGCCATTCATGCGTATATATTGTTTGTATTTCGGCATGTGTGCATGTGTATGTTTGTGTAGGTGCGTGCAGTTGTGTATGTTTTCGTGTACAGGTACATGTCCAGCTGATTTTGTTCCGAACTTCCGTCTTTCAGATTAGGAGACAGTGTTTGAAACACAGTATGATGCTGTATAAGACATATTAAGTGTTGGGGGCCACAATTATATATGTTGACGGCCCAAGAACACTGCAAATTTGGAAAGGTTTTGTGTTCCTGCCCACACTAGACAAGAGCTTCAGTCTGTTATTTAGCTCTCTCAAAAAGTCAGAAGATTTCATGACACACAGAAATGACAGATGACCTAAATTTAGAGGAATGTTTGATAGCTTGGAGGCTTTTGTTACAGTTTGAGTGTGACGATAGATAAAGAGTACAGAGGCATTGAAGGACACACACTTGATGATCTGACATTAGACTGTATGAACACTGTGAAATGACTGATTGGTTGATTTTTTTAATTAAAATACTGTGCAGTACAGTATTTATATTTTCAGGATACTGCAAAAAAAAAGTCCAAAGGCTTATTTTCATTGCTGTCATGTGATATTGGCTCATTAGCAGGAAAAGTGGTTTGTTGGAGAGTGAGCAATTTCTGTCAATGTTGCAATCACACAGAATTATAGTTATTGATGTTGACTTTAAAATTTATCTGTACACGTCTTCTTTAAATCAGTTTCAATTACTTGAATTCTTTTGTAATCTTCTTCCATTCCACTGCCACAGTTTATCGAAACCAGCTCCTCCCTATGGAAGGTTTTACATCTCCACATGTGTGTAAAAGGTGCGTGTGTGAACGGCGTGTGTGCTTGTCAGACCTCGTATGAAATTATGAAAGGTTATTCAAATTGCCTCCTGGCAAAACCAAAACCGAAAATGATGATGAGTTCAGATGTGATCGTCATGATCATCATCACCCTCTCTCAGTCTCTCTCTCTCTCTCTCTCTCTCAGAATTATTCTTATGTCACCTCCTATCACATTCCATGATTGCATCCACCATCCACAGCAGGATCTTTGTTACATTCTACTGTGACCTAAAGTGTCAAAGCTCACTCTCATTGTCTCAGTGCTCAAGGTCACAAGAATGAGACAGCTGAGTTGTACAAAGACACCTACAGACACTGAAGACTTTCAAAGCAGGAAGTTAATGGATCCTCAAGCAACCTCAAATGTTGGAACAGAAACGACACACACAGCAAGAATGACCACACACCAAACAGACTTAGACCCACATGGTTCAGACGTGTCACATGACAGTCACATGATTGTCTGATAGGGAAGTGTGTACGTGTGTGTATTTGGGTGACAAAGGCCTATTCCACCAATGCATAATTCTGGAGAGAGAGAGAGAGAGAGGGAGAGAGAGAGAGAGAGAGAAGAACCTGTTACCACTATTGTGTTGTTTATGAAACACCTGTAACCAGATCTGACCCCCCCCCACACACTCACCGTCTCTCTCTTTCTGTTTGTCACAAAAACACACACACGCGCGCGCACTCACACACACACACACATACCTGGAAAACACAATGGCTGCATTCTTCCTCTCTGTCTCTCTCTCCCCCCTCCCTCTCCAGCTCCTCTCTGATGGAACCAAACACTGAACAGAAATGAGGTGAGGTGAGGGGGGTGGGAGGTAGTTAATGACACGGCTCAGTAATTAGCAGTAAGATGGTAGGAAGTAATGAGGTAGCGTCAGAGTTTATCGGGGCTAATGCCACGATTCATTTTCTCTACTGTATGTTAGGAGAGGAGATTGTCTTTCACTCTCCCCTCTTCTGAGAACGTGCTGTTATGAGTGTAAACAGGTGGCATCCACCGACTGTGAAGGCTGTATCAACACTCCTCCTCTTCCTCTCTATGCCCCTTGCTGTCCCTCTTTCAGCCTTTGACCCCTGTGTAACCCTTTTAACCCTACCTCAGCAGTGACACTCCTGAACTGCCTCAATCCTCTCCTACTATCCCGTCTCACCTCCACCCTGCTTATGGTCATAAGCTAATGCAGTTATAATGCTTCATTTCACCCTGAGTTTCCTCCTCTTCCTCTGGCCTAGGTGTCTTTTACTTTCATTTAGCTGGGTTAGCTCACGTGAACACACATGTATATGCACGTACTTGCAAACACACAGACACACACACACACACAAATCACCCAACTGCCTGTTCTGAACCAGACTCTTCTCTGCATACCTGTTGCAACATACAATGGTCTAGTTGTCTGGACAGCAGGCAAGGTGTGTGTGTGCGTGCATGTGTGTGTGTTAGAGTTTGAGGGTCAGGAAAGTGAGTATGGGTTGCGATGTAGGAGGGTTGATTTTTGGCACTGGTTGGGTTTGGGGGTACAAACCCTCCACTGCATCCCATGATAAGGTCCACACACACACACACACACACACACACACACTAACATTGTGCCCCCCACCATGTTAGAATGGAATGTTCTTTGGCTTGGTCTGACTTTGTGAACCCATTCACAAAACTGACAGAGGAGCAACTCTCTGACCACACACACGCACACATGCACATAAACATGTCCATCTGTATGTGCACATGCAGGCACACAGGCTCATCCCTCTGTCTCTCTTTCTCTTTCTTTTTAATGTTCTCAGACGCCCTTCTCTCTCTCTTTGTTTCGCGAGTAATTTCAGACCGTCACTCTGTGGGAGAACAGGTGCGAGTTTCTCAGGACGTTTTTTTTTTTTTTTCCTTGGAGTAAACCTGTAAACCTCTGCTGTGGTGTGTGTGACACTGTTTTGCAGTTTAGCCATTGTGTGCTGAGAATCCGTCTCTGTATTTAGGGGGCGTTAGCTGAAATTGTTGGACGCAGAATTCCACTGACCTTTCATTCAACTCTTATCTACCTGCTTTACTTTCTCCTCTTGTTTTTCTGGTGCGTGCGATCGTGCGTGCGTGTGTGTGCCTGTGTGATCGAGTGAGAATGAGTTGTTCCAGGAGGAAAAAAAAGAAAGAAAGTAGGGCCGGTCATAATTACAGGTGTAAAATTGCCACAAGATAAAGTGTCTCTCTCACTCAGTGTAAACACATGACCCTTGACTAACAGAAATACTCTATTCCTCTTCATTTTGTTGATTACAAGTACCACTATTGTAAGTTGGATTGTCATTCTCCCATTTCATAAAATAGATGCTACATTTAATGAAGTCAGGATCTGTGTGAATGTGAGTGTCCTTCATTTGTGATTCTGTTTGGTATGGAAGCTTCATAGTGACACGCCTTTTCGGAAATTACAGCCTGTTAGGTATACAAGATTAGATTTTTCTATTAACGAGGATATGATTGGTCAATTGCCTTGCAGTTGGTGCTACATCATCCTAATCTTAACCGTAACCATAAACATAACAACGTATAAAATAGTTTATCATTCCTAAGTTCCTAGTTCTTTGATGTAGAGAAAAAGCTTTAGGGCCAAAATTCCCACCGTTTACCACAATGGGAATCACTTTATCACTTGCAGACTTGTGCTTTACTTGATGAGCTGCAATCATATCACAAGTAATGTGAAAGAAGTTGAAAATAATGGTGTACGCATTCAAAATGTCTTTTACTTTCATCCCAAAGCATGAATCGTCATGATTATATCCAGGAGAACAATGTCTATGGTGACCTTTTACAGCGGCTATTCAATAGCAATAGCTTTGTTTCCACTTCTAAAAACAAGTGTTTTAGATAATACAGATTCCAGTGTATTCTGTGTCAGCTACATGCTGCACACTTAGTCACCTATATTGACGTTACAATGGTTACTGGTAACAGAGCAGATAATAAGGGGCTGCAGTGTGTGGTTGAAAGTCTCAGGGATGACTCTCCCTCTCTTTTTCTCTCTCTCTCTGCCTCAAATCTTTTCTTCATATCATTTCGTCTCTGTCCTTCCTTGTCTCTGTGACCTTGACAGTGATTGTTCCACTTAAACACACTGCCCCTGCTCCGCCATTGGTTACCGGCAAGCCACATGACTGGTCTGTCAGCTGATCAAATTCTAGACAAGACGGGAAATGTCTTTCACAAGGAAGGAAAAAAAGAATATTTGGATTGTGCGTGTGTGAGTGTGTAAGATGGTTTTTTGTACTGATTCATTTGTATTAATCATAACTTGGTTTTCCTGTTGTCACGAGCTGTTTTCAGGTACAAGACAGATTAAACTTCTGATGATGACACACAACCTGACCTGCAGGTTGTGTGTAATCACCTGCATGTGTTTCCAGTCAGTATGCAAAGAAAAATGAGGCGAAAGATACAAATCCATGACATCAACAAATGGAGTGATATTTCTTAAGAATTGTGCATAATTGTCTGTATTCCAACAGCTGGGATTGATTCACTGTTTCCTTTGGCTATTTAGTGGATATCATGTCTCACTGTCTCATGTTTGTAGGCCGTTAAGCCTATGATTAGGATTGTTCATGAGGCAAATTAATTCAGTTTACATTTGTTTACAAATTACAGTTTACAAGTTAGCGTTACATTTGTGGTTTCTTGTGTTGAAGTTAATGCAACATTTATTGCCCTCTTAATGTGAGTTTTATGCGCCACAACCTAATAATAATTATCAGGTTGGACGGCTGCTGATATCAAATGGAAACTGACACACCATGTGCACGAGTGAGTGTTTGTGTTTGTCCATTAATCTCAGTTTTGCCGCAAACAAACACAAATATTTATGTGTTTCAGGGAGCCTCAGGGTCATCAGGATCTTCTTTAACACGCTCCATCTGTCTCTGTGAACATTGTAAAGCTGTTTGTGTACTATTTTGTACTGTTGTCTATGGGTTCAATCAGACCTGTATGGCCAGTTCCCTCATCTCTCTCTGTCTCCACAAGGACTGGGCTGATGACTATCACCTTTTCTCAGACATGTCCGTCTACATGACTTGTGTCCTGTCTGTTCATCAACCAGCCTGTCTCTCTTTCTGTCTGTTTCCACATAACTTTGCTGGGTGCCAGTAATTGACATAAATCTGTATTATCTATGTGGTATTTGTGTGTGCGTGCGCGCGCTTGCGTGTGTGAGATACACAGTGCTAATGATAAAGTCATCTTGGTTTTCTGATTGCACAATCCTCCACCTTTAAAATGGCTTTATGGCTTTGCACGGCCTTCATTCCAACACTATTACAGCCTGTTGGTGAGGTGAGGGCTCCATCAGCAAACTTTGCACTCTAACCATACCTGTGTGTGTGTGTGCGCGCTACCTCAAAAGCATGTCCTTCATTAACAGTCATTGGTTAATGTGTCACTTGTACAATAGCACTTGCATGCACACACGCAGACACACACTAACACTGGAGTAGTCACCCCATCTGATAAGAGCATATGGCTTTTTCTCCCTTAAAGAGTTGTTAAAGGTTATGTGCACTTCCACACATGGTCAACATGCTCCTGTTCCCATTCCCTCTGACCGTTCATTCTCACTCTGTTTCAGGCAGATATGCCTGGAATGCAATATATTTCATTTTGTTTGTATTCTTTTTATCTGCATTGTCTTTGTCAGTATGTAGATAGCAAACCAAATTTGCTGTCACCAGTAAAAATAAAGTTTGCTAGAGTTTGTAACAAAAAGAAATAATTTTCAAGGTAATTAGTGTCAGATTACATTTACATCCTTATTGGCCAAACAAAACCCATTGTCAAAACGCAAAAGTCCCTTCAAAAATACAGTTTGTTGGAGTGGACTGACAGCTGTGTTTATTGTTTGAACTTTAGTAATGATAAAATGTTGTGATTAGCAGATTGCAGTGCAACTTGCAGAGCAGCACATCTGAAAACAGCTCGATCTGTGATTTTCCTCTGGTAGTGTGCAACAAATTAATCCCAAACTGCCTCAGGCCTTTAAAATGTATCCTGATTTCAAACACAGATTTTGGTATGTAAAGCAAAGCAAAACAAAGCAAACTGTCATGATTTACAAATGCATTTCTAAGCTTGAACAGTAAACAAATGTAACATTCATTTGCAAATGAATAACATTCGATTTTTCCACACAAAATACCACAGCGCATTTCTCTATTTGAGTCTTACAGCGGTTAATGAATTTTCAGGCATTGAATTTCTTAAATCAATGAATTTAACATAAGGCATCTCAGAACAGATTTCACAAATTCCACCATAAGCATTTGATACTGCTACAGAGATTAAGATTATTTGAGTCTACATCTTTGGAACATACCTGAAAATATAAATGTAAATATTTACATTGTGAAACAATGGTGAAACAGTTATGTTGCTCTCACGTAGCGTGGCAAATGTTACAGCAAAAAAAATGAAGTGATACACGCGTAAGTATAATGAAGAACTGTATAGGATTTGCTTGCATCATTGCATCTTTTGTCACGTCCTCTGTCCTTTTGTTCATCAGCTGCCCCTTTGCCCTTTTCCTTATCAGGTGATAGAGACATAGCTTGAAGGAGGGAGGAGGGTGGGGGTTACCTGTGCTGAGTGGCCCCACCTCTCTCTCCTGGCCACTGACAATGAGTAAACACTAACCTTTGCTAACTTCATACTCAAACAACCAGGCAGGCAAGCAAGGAGCCTGCCTTAGTGCCTGTCAGCTCCAAGGAGTTTGAATGGAAGGAGAGCGTGTGTAAAGTAACTTCCAGAAGCTGTACACACCTGCCGAAACTCTTTCCAGGCCTGCCCACCGATATTTGCTCCTCTCAGTGTGGGATACAGGTACGGTGCTTAAATCACTTTTCTAATGTGAAGGACGGATAACATAATGTGGTGTGTTTCTTGATGAGTGTCATTTTGTGGTATTGTGTGTTTTGTTGCTTTATTGAAATCTAGAATCTCGTGTTTGGTACAGGAGAATGTGGTTTGTATCATTTCTGGCCTTGTGCCCTCCTTGTTGAAAGTTCAGATGTGTTGACATATCTTTGAACTAGGTCTCCATGACCAAACCTTGCAGTCCTCTGACACTAACAATCTTACCCTCCATTTTCTCTGATATTTTTCCCAATTTTTCTGCTCACATGGATGCAACCTGGGTGTGTGGATTGTGTTGATTGACTTTCGTTGACTGTGTCCTCCCTGTTTCACTGCTGCATGTAAGACTAAATGATAAGTTAACAGAGAACAAAGGCACTTAAATCAGTAGTAGCACTCGAAATGGAGATCTTAAAGGCTGCACTGAAACCAGTGGAACCAGTGGAGTGGCATGACACTGTATGTATATGTGTGTGTGTGTGTGTGTGTGTGTGTGTGTGTGTGTGTGTGTGAGTTCAGACCGAAGAATAAAAATGCCTCAGTGGCTACATGTTGAGGCTGCTATTACCTAAACACTTCCTGGTTCTTTGTCATAAAATGAGTGGACTTTTACCCCAGTAAGGTGAGCTGTTTGTTGTGTGCATGTGTGTAGGTGCGTGAACTTGTGTGTGTGAGTGAGACGGACAAATCCAAGGATGCTGTGGTAAATGTCAGTTAGTATGTTCAGTTATACAGTGCATTCAAACAAACATAAGCATTGTTAAGAAAAATGACTTCATGTCTACATATTTGTTGACTGTAACATTTATAGCAACTGATGCGCGCCCTTAACTGTGTTTGTTGACAGGGTGGGTCTTGCATGTCTGTGTGTGTGTGTGTGTGTGTCTGTGTGGGAGGGTTTCGATCGGCATGTGGAATAGGTTTGAGTGTGAAGGTCACTGAAAAATTTGCAAGCTGAAGTGTATTTTAATGTTGAGTATGTCAAATAATACCGACTCCCTGACCTCATCCTAGTCTTACTGTATATCCCCTCCCCACACGCTCATACACACACTCGAAAAGAGCCACAAAAGCCTTGGTCACGAGTGTGTGACACGTAATTGTCTGAAATAATGTCTGCTGCAGCCTTGAATGGGCTGGCTGATTAGTGGGAGGAATATGTTTGCTTAAGGAAGCAAAGCCCCTTTCAGTGCTGAAACGAAAACACTTATGTTAAATGATGAGAATGCAGTTATGTGACAATAATTCACCTGGTATGATTTATAGATGGTAAGCCTTTCTCTGTTCAGAATAAGAGTCTATGACTGATGTCAAATTAAATGTTTGACAGGGATAATAGATAGTAAAGTGTATTTACTGATAGCGCACGCTGCCATTCAGTCTGCACTGAATCAGTAAGGTTCGGCTTGTTTGTCAAAATATAGTAGACATTTCTAAACATGGCACTACAGATAAGCTTACGGGTGGAAGGACAATTCAAATCCAAAAAGCTGACAAATGTAAATCGCTAGCTCCCAAACTGAAGCATCCATTGTAAGCTCACGCGGTATGTGTCTTGCCAAGAAACTACAGACAAATCAAATGAATAAAATTAGAAAGCAGATAAGGTTAGGGGGTAAGTATACAACCAGAAGTAAAATATCTGTGGCGTTATGAAATCAGAGTTCTCTTCTTCAGAGAACTTTTGTGTGTGTTCTTCTGACCGGCCTCACTTTGAAGGACTTTTTAGCACAGAGGGAGGCCCGAAGAGTCCAGAGTGAACACTTGGTACTCTCCTCCCTCTCCTCTCTGTTCCTTAGCCTCTCACTCCTCT
>OMNV01024162.1:0-10020 GCA_900303265.1 Brotula barbata
TGCATCTTTGTTTTTTTTTCTACAGTCCTCACAGTTTTCACATGCCAAAGATATTTTCCAGTGTTGTGTTCAAAAATGTTTAATCACATGAATGAATAAGTCTAATGAAATTACACTTGGTGTCAGATACAGACAAAAACCCTACAGACAAAAAACCCTGCAGACAAAAACCCTACAGACAAAAACCCTACGGACAAAAACCCTACAGAAAAAAACCCTACAGACAAAAACCCTACAGACAAAAACCCTACAGACAAAAACCCTACAGAAAAAAACCCTACAGACAAAAACCCTACAGACAAAAATCCTACAGACAAAAACCCTATGGACAAAAACCCTACAGACAAAAACCCTATGGACAAAAACCCTACAGACAAAAACCCTACAGAAAAAAACCCTACAGACAAAAACCCTATGGACAAAAACCCTACAGACAAAAACCCTACAGACAAAAACCCTACAGACAAAAACCCTACAGACAAAAATCCTACAGACAAAAACCCTGCAGATAAAAATCCTACAGACAAAAACCCTGCAGACAAAAACCCTACAGACAAAAATCCTACAGACAAAAACCCTGCAGCAAGGCCTGGAATTTGGACCTAACTATGAATTAATTATCTATATTTTAAAGCTTGGAAACACATTGATCAAGGTGAAGATGAACCCCGCAGTCACAGTCATCCACATTCTCCGGAGTATCCAAGTCTGTTAGGTCCATTCCACATCGTTTATGACTCACACTCAGCTCTCCGTGTGGCAGCTGCAACATTTCCTTTGTACAATGGGTTTGGTGTATTTTTGTACTTTATCATTTTATAGCTGAATGGATTTGACACTGACGTTTCAGTCCTGTTATCATATTAGAGAGATGGTGAGGATGACACACCATTTTTTTTTTTTTACAAACTACCCGTCAACAGGGCTCCGGTCATGAATCATGATCAGTCATAACCAGCCCTGTCACGTCTGAGGGCTCCATCTCACTGATGTGGTGTTCACAAGCACCAGAGAAACAACAAACCAGAAATGACTTCAGTGCTTTCCATTTAAGTGCCCTATGATGGGCTAAAAGACACTTCTCCTCCATAGAGTATGTTTTTTTAATGTTTGTAAGAATGTGAACAAACAGTAAAGTCTGGTCAAAACAACATTCTGGCTGCTGTGTTTTCCTTCTCACCGTGACAGTCTTTAAATATAGATTCATCGCGTGCCAAATGCACTGCAAAAAATTCAGAGATTTTCAAAAACAGGTGGATCAAGTCCTCGTTCGCAGCAACGACTATTTTGTGAGACTATTTCCTTTTTTCCACACAGCACGTTGCTAATTAATCCCCACTGGCAGCAGGTCAACATCATCGCCTGAACCAATCACAACCAGGCCACCAAAAACAGAGATCGTGTCCAAAAACGTGGCTGTCTGTCACCTCATCGTTTGTCTCTACAGTCCTCTGTCCCCAACACTTTATTCATGAAGCCAGATATTTCCACTGATTTAGCTTGAAAATAAATAACCTTGTGTGTTTGCAGAGAGACATTGGCTATTTCATTTCATAACGTCACTGCAGTGCTCACTCTGTGTCTCATCGTTGACAGCATGGTCATGCTACACAGATCAGGATCGGAAATGACTTCTAATCGATCTGATCGGAAAAATACTAACCTGGCTGCAGCACGTACCGGTATTTAGTGCAGCCACAGTAACTAAGTGAGAACTTCAGTGAGGCCATCGGGGGCCTCCTGCCTGTGTTGTCTCTGCCAGCTGGACATATGGACAGACAGACAAACGGATTGACACCCACACTAAGGGCCTCGTTGTCTGAAGCATCAAGGAGCTTAAGAGTCTCGGCCTCGGATAGAGGCTTATGGCTGACCTCTCAGGACGAGAGAGGATCACAGCGAGTGGACCTGACATGTGCAGAGAGAGAGAGAGAGAGAGAGAGAGAGAGAGACAGAGAGAGAGAGAGAGAAAATGAGGGAACCACAGGAGGTGTATGGGTCACGTTGATCCCCCTCCTGGGTCATTAGGAATCAAAAATTAATCCTGTGTAAAAATAAAGTGCCGTGTTGAGTTCAGGGCCCGTAGGATAAATGTGCTATTTTGTTGATTTTTCTGTTAGTCCAATATGAATAAGGTGCTTTTTCAAATGTCTCAGATCTTTTTTCTTTGTAATTTAGGACGACTGTTACACTGCAGTCTGTGCATAATTACAACACATGAATAATAAAAAACACAACTGATGCGCTTGTCCCTGTAATTGTTTTATAATAGACCAACGCTAAGCAGCAGGAGTGACACCATTAAAAAGTGATTAGTATTCATTCCAGTAAATTGTTATTGGTAGATGGATACCCATGCCACATTAGTTGAGTTAAATCAGGAGTGGTGCCTCTAATACTGAGCCAGTTAAAACAAATGCAGAGTGGGAAAGAATAAACCATCTGTCCTCCACCGCGACAAATTTACAATCCACAAAGAGACTAAAGATCAACGTGACACGTTTGAATGGATTTGCAATTACAATCATAACTGCAGCAAAACACAGCTCACGCATGAATCACCGCTCCGATGAAGAAACACTACGTGATCACAAGTGCGTGTGTGTAAACACGAGACCGATACGTTGAAGAAAAACACTGCATTGGATTTAAAGAGCACATATTCAGCTTTTTCTGATTTTCCCTCATTTTAACCATGTAAGTAGGACCTATTAAATATTGTCAAAAAGGCAAAACTTGAGGCTCAAAAGCATCCAGTAAGACACAAACACATGTCCTGAACGTCCTCTCTTAGATTTGTCTGTGGGTGTTGTTAGTTCAGGCCCGGTGCAGTCGGCCAATCAGGACAGAGTGGATTATTCAGCATGGGACACCAAGTACAACGCAGAGGGTTTTGGTCTAAAATATGCAGTTTCATGATGAATCCAAGGAACACCCTGAAACGAAATGAACGACCGTCTCACGTGCACCAAAATGAAAAGAAACAATTCGGTTGACAAAAGAGAAAGACGAGCATTGTTTTGTTTTGTACGTGACAAAAAATGTCATTTTGTGAAATAAAATGCTTTGTCCAAAATGAAACGTGTTCTTATTTCAGTGTGGGAAATAAATTGTTCCTTTTCGGTTTTGTTCACATGAGAACGTGCGGTCTGAACATCAGTGGGTGAAATACAAATCAGTCTTTTTATGTCGTCACATGCAAAAAAACGTTCAAAAAGGAGATAGTTGATTTGACATCCTGCAGAAAAATGATCCGATCTTGCTCGTGTGGCAGAAGCCGTGCTGCTTACATTCAGCACTCTGATATAATTTACAGAGGCATCAATCAATATACGGTACACTCATTCATGTCTGCTGACATAAGCCACCGTGGCAGCCTGCAGCTTGGTAAACATCGGTTATTGAGTTCTTTTATGAACTGTGGCGCAGATACGGTGCAAAAACTGGCTCTGCTGTAAGACAACAAATGTCTACGGGTGCACTGAACACAAAACACAGTGATTATGGGATTTGATTATATCTGGTGGCTCTTTGTCATCCTGTAATTCTCCAATTAAAACAAATTAACTGACTATTTTTCTTAGAGGAAAAGTTATTATCGCCTCTTTATTGCGTGCAAAATTTGTGAAAGTGAGGTAATCCTGACCTGAATTATAACACTTTTCTCCTCCATCACTTCTGCATTTGAAGCATCTTTGGAAACGATTTTCAGTGCAGCCACAAATAGAATCTGAGATATTTTCCAAATGTAGATCAGAATATGATTAATACAAATTCACTGCTGTTATGTTTCTATTAGACGATGCCAAAAACGAAATGAAGGACGCCCGCTCTTATACAACCGTGGAAGCTTCACAGTGGGGTCTTCCTCCCTCTCCTTCAAACTGCACACCGTAATCAGATTATGTGTGGTTTAATAGGAAAAGTGGAAGCTCAGCAGGGACTGCGGACCAGCCACAAACCTCTGCTTTCCAAACCTTGCTGCAGTGTGTTTGTTAACCTTAGTTTTCAATGTTGAAGGCATATCGTGACGAGTGTAACTAATATGTGACGAAGGCCAAAGTCATGCAAGAAGCATGATGAAACTCGGATTGGAATGTTAGTAAGACGATAGGTCAAATTTTTGCAAATGTAATAAACAATAGAATTAGACAAAAAGTCATTATAAATTGATGTTTAGGTTAGAGACCTACATTATAAAGTTGTAAAAATGTTTTGTCCTTACATGTAAACACCATCAGAGTAAGATTCTCTGAATGCAGCGCATTATCTGCTGAATATTCAAATACCGGTTTATTATTTCAATTAATACTGTTTTAATGTCTATCCTACTCAAATTTTTGTCTCAAACAGATAACAGACAAGATACTATAGTATAAATTTGAGGAGGTAACTATTCCTCACCTACATAAAGGTGCACAGCTCCACATAGGAGTAGGACTGTCATTGTTCATTGACTATGATCGACTACTAGATTAAAATTACAGGTGATCGGAGGGGCGGGGCTAGATTATTTTCAAAATAATCGACGGTAGCAGCCCTTCTCTGGAGTCTAACATCAACGTAGTGATACCACATGTCCCTTGTGCACGTCAGTGGTTTTATTTAGAGGTTTCTAGTCATCGAAGTCAGCGAGGGTTTCACAGCATGGTTGTGTAAATGGATAATGTCTTATTTGACAGATAAGTGGAGCCCCATTTATAGTCGCTAACAAGATGAGAGAACTGGCCATCGGAAGCAGCAGTGGTCTGCTCCAATCCAGCCAAATGGTCACATTAGCGAGCCCACCTGTTGAGGAGTTTGAATATGTTTACACTCAACATGAATAAAAGAGTGAAATTCAGTACGGCTCAAAAAATGCGTACGCGTTAATGAAAACGGGCCGGTACGGAGTAAACAGCTGACTCATTCAATCTGATCTGAGTTTGGAGAAATCACCATGAAATAAGTTAAATAGGTCGTGATTCAGATAACACCAATTCGTTGAATATTCTTGAACGATTGAGCATTTGTTGATTTTCTGTCGTGGGGAAGAAAATGTGGCGTGTGTATTATGAACTATCAGGAGATAAAGCTTAGCCTAAATCCAAATATTCCTTTGGATCTAGTGGATTAATGTATGTGCTCAGACACTGAGTGACATTTGTGGTAATACTTTGTGCTAAACATTAAGGAGCAGAGCCCTAAGTATGCATAATGGGCGTCTTTTACACATTTGATCTCAAACAGATGATAGAAAAGTCATCAAAAAAACTGAAGTAGAGGACGGCTGGGCTTTGGAGGAGGTGTGTGTTCACAGAGAACACTTTGGTTCACCTTGATGTCGAAATCTGGAGACGGTCAGGATGTAAAATAGTAAAGATGACCAGTAAAATGACAGATGTAAAGCATCCTGTTGCCATATTATGACTAATTAGTCCAATGTTCAAAGTGTCTTTGCGTAAAACTCAACATGTTGGTTGAAACTGCCAGCTTCATATTCACTCACTGCTCCTGCACCCCTCCCCTCCCCCATCACATACATTTCAGTAATACAAAACAAAATAATATCTCTCTACAGACTAAAGATCAGAAAACAGCAGACACACAAGTGGAGTGGAAAGTTTTATCCACGTCTGTCTGTCTGTCTCCAGGACAGCAATACTGACGTGTTGGAAACAGAAGGTGATTGATTTGTTTACCAGCCTATCAAAGCTTGACAAAAAAAAATGGTTGAATGGACTTCTTGTAACCTCTGGGCGGTATAAGATCCAATACTACACTAAAAAAGGCTGGACATGTGGACTGCTGGTCACTGAGCCTTATTAATACTGACTATGGATCTAACAGTTTTGGCTGAATATTTGAACACTTGAAATTTGGCAAATACTCAAAGCCTTTAATGACTAATCAAGTCCAACTCTAAATGGCAGATTTTCACCTTTTAGGAGGCTAAAGGGGAATGTTAGTGTTGGAGAAGAGCTCACTGCGTCCACACACAAGGACAGGAAGCTTTAAGAGTACAGTGCGTTTTCAGGCATCATATTGCCATAAAATGGTGAACAGACTCTAGTTTCTATAGCTACCCCACGTTGGTCACCATGAGAGATCCTATTTTACATATTAATATGAAAAACCCGACATAAACACAACAATAGACCGACAGCATTGAGATAAGACCTACATTTGATGTTACGTATGAAAACAAGACACGGCCGAACGAGAACACACTTTCCCCGATTTAATAACACGAATGCAGTCGTCAGCCGTGCGCACACGCACAACGCGGGTCAACCATACGCTCGACGACGAACTAACATCGACGCTGGCTTTTCATACGACAGATGGCATCGACGATTCGGTAGCAAAGTGAAGGACGCACAGATGAAAAGATTTAATCAGCCTGAGTGTGAAGTATCATAATAAGAGCAGCCACTCCAATAAGAGCAGACAGGACGGGGGAGCAGAGGACGATGGAGATGGGGAGCCACGATAACACACAGCCCCCCATTCAACTGCTACTGGGAACCCATTAACTATTGGAAAAATATCACAAATCAACCTTTGACAGACGAGGCAGGCATCTCCCAGAATGCAACTAAACCCAAACTAATCCTCCATTCATCCATTAAATACACCGTACATGACAGCAGGACAAAACTGTAAACAATACATACCGCACAATACGTCCTCTGTAAAAAGCCTTTGTAATTGTTCTAAGGGATTATTTTCCCCTTTGTGTTGTTCTCAACCTTATCTTGTTCCAATATGCAGCCACAACAGCCTAAATTTCCCCACAGCAACCAATAGAATTGCACGCTTCTAATCTTATTTAAAGGCAGGAGTGGATGCCAGCTCTTCCTCTGCCAGTTAATAATCAGCGAGCGCCACACCGCATTTAAGACTTTAATTATCTTGGTGCTTCTCAGGGCATCATTTTGCCTGGATGGTCTGTCAAAGCTGTTTCTGCACGGTGGAACATCTTGAAGTGGTGTCAGTAGTAGTGCTGGATTGTTTGTATGATATCATTTATGATGTGTGTGTGTGTGTGTTCCAGTTCCAGCTCTTTGGCCCGTGTCTCCTCAATGAAATGTCTGAGGGGTTTGTCTGCATCCCAGAATAAAACGCGTGACGTAGACGGCCGTACGGATCAGTGACGGAGCCCTCTTCAGCTCTTGACAGCAGGAATGTGTCTGACTGACAACAACCACGCCACAGACGACGCTTCTGAAAACATCCACCCTAATGTTTACTACATCCATGTTCCACGAAAAAGCCCCCAGTCCAGGCTGACGCCACATCGAACGTCACCGTGCTGGAAAAACCCAGAGCCACGTCGCCTACACCAGGGCCGCGAAAGCACCGATACCATTGTTGGCTGCATTTTAAGTGGGTTTTTTTTTTAACCGTTATATAAATATTAGTGCAATTTCGAGGCTGCTCTCTTTTTAAGGCTTAAAGGGAATTTGAGCATTAGGCAGTTGATTTGTTTTTTTTTAATCTTCTACTAAACTGGGTCACTTTTTGTAATCGTTTTGTTGAGAGGTTTCTAAATATATTTTTGCACGATTGAGGGACACTTGTTCATTTTGTTTCCAAGACATTGGACGTTGGAAAGACCAGTAGGTGAATTGATAAAATACAGTTTACACCATCAGACATCCCAGTAATCTAACAGGGTGTGAGAGTGTTTACCTATGCTAAGTTTTACATTGGATTATATATTTGTTCTTTTGATTAATTTTCCAATGGTAACTGATCTTGCACATTGAACTATTTTCAATCCCCTGTTATTTTTTTTATTAATAAGCACAATTCTAGATTAAAACTAGACACCTGCTGTACAAACATTAAAGCAAAAGTTTGCTGAAAAAAATATGATGAGCCACAATAAGACAATGACATGAGCCCATCGACTACATTATTGTTTAGATATGAGGAGATTTCCCCACGAGTTCATTCTTTTTAGTGCCACAGGTCCCTCAGGGAATATTCCAGCGCTTTTATAGTGATGACAAATAAAATACATTTACACCTCGAGTGCTATAATGTCACTTTAAAGTCATTACTGAATACTACGGATACAGACAAATCGGCAAAACAACCGTGCAGGAGTAATATTTGTTTAATGAGTGGATAGGAGGGCAATATGGGAGATAAATTATGCATGTATGTGTGTGTGTGTGTGTGTGTGTGTGTGTGTGTGTTTGTGTGTGCGTGTCCTCTGTGGTGTTAATAATAACAACAATAATCTCTGCTTACCTGTCAAGCAGGTGCTCACCGCAAAGAGGGCCGCAAACGCCGCAGCCTGGCCGAGCAGCGGGGCCCACATCCTGGGCAGCGCTCCGACAACTGACGGGGGACACGGAGACCGACTGAAGGAGGAGGAGGAGGTGGTGGAAGAGGAGGCGGAGGCGGAGGGGAGTCGGTCCTGCTCATTCCTCCATCCCCCGGTGCTGAGGGAGGAAACGACGCCGGCAAATTACGGACAAAAACAACGATAATAACCAAACAAACCGAGTCCGGCGGACGACACGGGACGACCGCTCTGTCTGTTTGCCGCAGGGACTGAGCCGCGGACTGTCTCCTCCTGCTGAGCTGACACACTCGGAGGCACGTGCCGCTCTGACGCCAGGACGTAACGCCCTGACGTCAGCACGTTGCGTTACCTTCACACGGCTGCTGCTGAGCCCCCGCTGAGATCAAAGACAGGCAGCCAAAATAAAGGAAGGAAGTCAAATGCATATTTTTAATCTGTGTGATTGTGTGAAATTCTGTAGCTGCTCTATTATTATTATTATTGTTATTGTTAATGTTAACATTTGAACCATTCTACAAACATCTAATACTTAAAATGTGCTGTTCCTTGTTTTCTTCACATTTCTCTATTTAATTATTTCCTTCTTACCTTGCTTACTCACAGTTTCTTTTAAGTCTTCAGCTCATATGTATGCCCTCTAACGTTTGATATTTGTCATTTTATTTTCAACAAATCTTTTTTTTTGGTGTTTTTAAAACACCGGTTAATTGATTTAGCCTTGAGAGAAAAATGACATCCTATTCATGCAGTTGGAACGGCAACGGTTTATAGTCGGAGTGTGTGATGTTTCAAATAAAAGAAAATACTCACCGAGCATGCACAGTCATATTTCACAATTATATGGACTATTCTAGGTCAACATTCTGTGAATTTCATCAGGATTTGTATATAGATAATATATAGAGTATATTAGAAAACTTGGTGTGATATGTGTCCTACTATATTGTTTCATGTAGGAAAACTATAATTATAATCCATAACATCAAACATCCAACGAAAATTTCATGAAATGCAACCATAAAATACTGATAACAAAGGTTAGGATGTTATCGATACAATTTAGCCTTAATTATCAATACGAAGATGTAATTAATTAACAAAGAAAAAGGGGACAAGATAAAATTTATATGCGTGCCCATGCTGATACCAGATTTTCTGTTTAGGAAATGTGCGTAAATCTGAATAAGTCAGGATCAAATCGTCTGTTTTGTGATGCAGCCTGGTAGAAAACTGGAGTAAATGCAGCTTTAAAACAGCCTACAAACACACGCGTCACGATGCTCTGAATTCACACATGAACATTCCCACTCCCACAAATGATGAGCACTTTCTGACTCGCTGACCACAAACTGAGTAACGTGTGAGTGAATGTGGGAAAACAGCTTTCATTAGCCATAAGTTGTACAACTCTTAAGCTGTATTAGCAACTGGCAAAACCAGCCAGTTCACATCATTTATTCCATTAGCAAACATTATTCTACACGCCTACTTGTAGCAAATGACAGTGCTGTGTAACCGGTTATATTTTAACATATGATAATATTCTGTCAAAGGGCACAAGTTATGGAAGAATTATACTCTTAGGAAACTTTCTGTAGATTTCTTGTTGAACAGAGCTCATTCTTGCATATCGCTAAAATAAATCTGGAGCACCGACAGTGAAAACTACCCAGAACATCTTGACTCAGCAGGCAAAAAGACTGAAAAGGAAACTTTAAACC
>OMNV01024162.1:10040-26575 GCA_900303265.1 Brotula barbata
AAGGAAACTTTAAACAAAAAAAACCCCCAAAACATGCAACAGTAATGGCATTTATTAAAAACCCAGTTTGGGGTCTACTCAGGTTTAAGTGGTTTGCATTCATTTCAAATGCAAATTATTATTTATTTTATTCACTGTCCTTCATTTTGTGGTACTTTACTTGCATAGAGGTTCAACAACCGTAGCCTCATCAGCTATGCTTAGTTTCATGACATCATTATCCTGGGTAAACGATAATTGCTACATATATAGTCATATACGTATAGTCATATATGTAGCAATTATGTAGCAAGGATAATTGCTACATATATAGTCATATACGTATAGTCATATATGTAGGATAATTGCTACATATATGACTACACAGTGTTTATTTTCAGTTTTCTACCAGATCATCCAAAACTCCTTTTACTACAAAATGTCAATGTCTGCAGACTTTTATCTTGTCTGTAGTTCTTCAAACATCACCATCTTTATAACATTTCGTCACTAAACCCACGTGGAGGACGATGCCAGACAAATGCCATTAGGACAAACTGATAATATTTAATCAATGATGATTTATTTCCAATAGCAGTCATTTGCAGAGTAAAATAAATCTAAAAGTACACGGGTCAAAAAGAACGGGACGAGGACACAGAGCTGAGTGCAAAATAATAAATAAAATCAGGGGTGAGAGATCAGCTGAGGCACTGATGAAATGACATCCAAGTCTTAATGTAAAATGGCGGCGGTTCACCGGGCCACAGAGGCATTTATACATAATATACAAAAGCTTTCTTTGCTAAGGGACCAACTAGAGCAAAATAGTGTTATTCCCTCGACTACAAAAGAAATTGTCAACGCTTAAGACATTAGTGTGTACATCCATCATGACGTCTGACAAACTGTCAATGAAGTTTAGCTTTTACCTTACGGGGTTTCCAAAATAAAGTTGCACCGTGGACCGAGAAATTTCACTGTAACACTCACATTTCTGAAATCTACTGCTGGTTATAGGGTACGAGTCTCCTCAACTTTACAATCAAAATAAATTCAGTTGTACACATATTTCACCATAGGAACCTCAACTGGGGTGTTTTAACTTATCACATATTTACAGAAACACCATTATGGACACAAAGTCGTTCACTGTGCTCAACTTTTCACCAAGTGAGTGGAAATCAAGTGATGGATTCATGGTTGTGTGGACTGCCAGAGAGGCTCAAAGTTTCCCCCCGCATAGTTGAATGTTTTCTGTCAGATGACGATTAGAAGCAAAAAAAAGGAAGAAAAAAGACGACGACAACTGAGCCCTGCTCAGTGAAAACAGTTGGTCATGTGGTGTGTGTCGGCATGCGGTGTGATTGTTGTAACAAAAACCAGTATGCAAACTGATAAGCGATGAGTCCTATGATTAAAAAGGTGTCAAACGTCTTTCAATTAGTCAAAAAAAACGGGACAGGATACAGTTTAAGATCCGTTCCTCACTGGTCTCCAGTCTCACAGTCAGTGGCTTGGGCTGCAGACTCGGGTCCTGCAGGAACACTGGGATCCTCCACCTCTGCGGGTTGGGGAGTCTCTGTGCTTGGAGGGGTGGCCACCTCCTCTTCTATCTTAACGCCGTCAGCGGTGGGGGACTGGAAGCCGCTGTCGTCGTGTGGAGGCGGTGGGAACTCTGTTGTGGTCTCTGGGGGGCTCTCTGGTACAGCAGGGCTCTGATCTGTTTTTAGAGGTTCTGATGGGATGTCCTCAGGGGCAGGTGGTGGCGGTAAAGCTTCATCTGAAGCCTCCTCCTTCTCCTCCTTCTTCTCCTCCTCCTGTGTAGGCGGTTGTTGATCCAGTTTGGCCTCCTCCACCACAGGCTTGTTGTCCTCTGCCTGTATGCTGCTATCCTTCTCCTCCTTCTCCTTCTTCTTCTCCTCCTCCTGTGTGGGCGGTTGTTGATCCAGTTTGGCCTCCTCCGACACAGGCTGGCTGTCCTCTGCCTGTATGCTACTATCCTTCTCCTCCTTCTCCTCCTTCTTCTCCTCCTCCTTCTCCTTCTTCTCCTCCTCCTGTGTGGGCGGTTGTTGATCCTGTTTGGCCTCCTCCACCACAGGCTTGCTGTCTTCTGCCTGTATGCTGCTATCCTTCTCCTCTGTAGCTGCTTGGGGACTCGATGGACTTTCTTTATCCTGCTCACATGGCGTCGGCTCCTCTTTCTTCAGGACTGAACCGTTCATCAGGGGAGGGAGGCCCTCTGGTTCTTTCAAACATTGTTCCTGCTGCCCGTCAGGTGAGGATTTAGTCTCCGACTCCTCCTCGCCATCCTCCTTCTCGTCCTCTCCATCCTCTGGGATGTCTTCAATGCCGGGCGCCTCCACTGACGCCTCATTCGTCAGGACCGGAGTCCCTTCTACCTGGATCATGGAGACGACCTGCTTCATCCTCTTCCTCTTTTGTGACGCCTCGTTATCACCTCCGCTCTCGCCATCCTCACCGGCTCCGTCCACCTCCTCCTGGGCTCCGTACTCTCCGGCCCAGTCGATGGCGGGGTTTTCCCCCAGCAGGTGCAGGCTGGGGTCGCTGTTGCTGAGGACGATGCTGTCCCTGTAGAGGTTGTGTTTTCTCTGGATCGCTGCCTCCTTCACAGCTGGAGGTGGACAGGAAGTTTAGTTACTCAGTGCTTCAACGTGTGATACAAAAAAACAGAATCATCTGCTAAACCTTTTGAACTTCCAGGTCCATTTCTGCATGAACAAATGTTTTTTTTTGGTTGTGGCTTCTACAAATAAAAAGTATTGAAGAATTGTGCACATGTGCCAGTTTGTTTTGTTTTTGTTTTAAGTAGATGAAGATCATTTACAGAGTGAGAGGAATGATGGACTTTTAATGTAGTGGGGCATCTACTGAGATCCAGTCCCAATACAGACAGAATACAGATGAGATGTATGAGCAAGTTGTATAATTGATCAGATTTAAGTATCCAAATACTGACACAGCATTTAAGTTTAAATGTAAAGTGTAAAATGGGCGTTAGATACTGACCAGACTGACCCTTAGGGGTTAATGGATTTTTTATTATGTCATATTAGTCTTATCTTATGATTTTACCAGTAGAATCAGTTTAATACATCACATTTCAGCAAAGGATAAATGCTGAAAAAATAGATCCTGATCCATGATAACATAACAAACTAAAAACAGAAACAGGGTGGCTGTGTATCACACTCACCCATCATGATATCCTTCATGACCGACTGCAGCACCACCTCCTCAAAGATGTTCTCCACCAGGATGAAATTAGAAAAGTCCTCGAAGATCAGCTCTTGGAAACGCGGCAGCTCCTGCAGGCACAGAATTAACAACTTAAGATGCTTTTCACAAACCACAATATCATTTTTCAAACATCCCAGGCAACCCAGGATGCAAGAAACCTACTAGTGTGTGAATCAGTAGTTTAGAACAATAAAGAAGGACACTAACAGGCAGCAAAGGACCAAGACCACAGTCCACCCATCTTCAAATACAGAGTATGTGCTGCCATCTACTGGACAAATAGTATTAACTAAGACTTGACACCAGTTTTTCGTGTTGGTGGTAATGGGGGTCAAAGACTCACAGATGAACAGGCAGGGCTGAGCTGCTTCAGCATGTACGGGATGAAGACTTGGAGGAGAGCCTCTCTGAAGAAACGCTTCCGAACTGTGCTGCTGTCATAGTCAAATTTCTGATTGGGCAAAAAAGAATAACTCGTGAGAGGTTTTCAGGTGAAAATCATAAAATCAACAGAGGATCTTGATGAATACCATTTTCAAAAACTTCCTATTAAAAATGCATTTGTAACAGGAAAAGAAACCAATTGTTACTCATGATACACTACAGCTTAAAAAAGGACAACCGCTGACCATCTCAACCAGGTAACGCTCTTCATCAGTCAGAAACTCATGTACCTTAATCACTCTGTCCTGGCAGCGCTGGATGATCTTACAGAGCTCCTCTGATCCCTGAGACTCCAAACTCTGGTGAAGAATCTGCTCAAACGTGTAGACTGCATCATCCATTTGCTGAGGAAGAGAAATGAGATCGGAGTTAATGGTATATCAAACTGCACACAACTGTGTCCTACACTACAAGATCAGCTTTGAAGCCATCAGATTGTGCAGTATACAATGGATGAATGCAGGAATGTGTCTATTTGGCACACGCATACTTACTCTGGCTGACCCCAGCACTGTTTAAACACTGTTCAAATATTTGGCTCAGAAGGCTGTTTAATTGCACTACAATAACAAATCATGGCCACTGCAGTTCTCATTTTGCCCAGCAGGGGGCAGAATGACATTTATAATGTAGAGCTACAAAGCACAGAGGCAGGGCATGACTGACTACAAGCTTTCAAAATAATTACATTTGTGGAAATCACTGGCAGATTCTGGTCCTTCGAAGCCAAACATGTTATATTTAAGTGAATTAGATTTGAATAGGTTGTTAACAACAGACAATGTACTACAATCTACTAAGCCTCTTCTTTAACTTTAACTATAGAAATTTACGTCAGACTATTAAATATATCGGTGAGATAAAAGTCTCCAGTTTATTCCAAGTTCCTTCCCTCCACTCTCTCTCTCTCTCTCTCTCTCTCTCTTCCTGTGAGTGTGTGAGCATGAGAGCGCTCTGCATGATCAAACTATCTTTGCCTCATCACCTGTCCCCTTTGATGGTCCTGCATTGACTTAGGCGATGTTCGCGGGTTTCATCCCCAAAGAAAAATGTCCAGAAATACGCTCCGGCTTACATTACGACACACTTCTATACAGCAATATGTGGGCAAATTTTAAGAAATCTGTGTGAGTGAGGCTTTAGATATTTTAACTGACACGAACAGAGGTTGATCTAATTGAAACTTTTTTTTAAAACGTTCTTTGAGGCTTTGAAGACATAAATGTAATTAAGTTGCATCAAAGCTTCATGCCCTGTGTGTACATAGAGTTTCTAAACAGCTCTTGAACTCTGCGTGACCTTGAGGAAAACTATACCACCCCCCCACACACACACACACACACACACACAGTCTGCTCACTGGCACCCTGCCCCATTGAGGAGGTCAGGATAAGTGAATTCTCCGTAGGGGCTGAATGCCTGAATGTCTGACTGGATCTGGATGGTTTCCCTGAGACAGGCTCCCTGGGCACGTCTGGACTTGTGGAGGATTAACGCATTTATGAGATACGAAAAAATGTTGACCAGCAGTTTCAGCGAAAATCACACTCTTCCCACCTTTTTACCAACTTTCTTTGTTTTAAATCTGCAAAGTAATGACAATCGGAAATGTCCAAGAAGTCATTTTTGGACATTTTATCTTGTCCCATTTAATTCTTTTATCCTATAACGCATTTGTCAGTAATTTTTTTTTTTAAATTTTAACAGTTTTTGTGTTGTATGTATAAAAAAACGTATGCATATTAAATCACACGCTGAGCACTGATGAGGATGATTAGTGCTCGGTGCTCAAGTGTGTGTGTGAATCTGATCAGGCTTCTACCAAGCCCACTAACAGACATGCCATCTGCTACACTGTGGAAACAAAACGCCACGGTGAACTCATTGCATACCAGAACGTCATTTCTTGGACTTTTTCAAAAGATTTTTTAAAGATTTTTCCACATTTTGCTGCAGACTGATAGACGTGATAAAAAAGGGAGACATCCTAAAAGAACAAGGTTTTTGTTAGACGTAGCCTCAACGTGTCACCTCTCTCATGAGGATCTGGGCCCTTTGGATGAACACAGAGGGGCTGGAGACGTCAAACCTCTGCTGCAGACCCTCCAGACTCAGCTGCTCCACCTTCTCATAGCAGCTCTGCATCTTCACCGGATGGAAAGCCAGCATGGAGATCTTCTCCATGTGCTGGGAGGAGGAGGAGGAGGAGGATGGGCAGAGAAGGAGAAGGGAGAGACAGACAGTAAGTAACAGGAAATAACATAACAAATGCTGTCAGATTGGTGACTGAATGATTGTATTCAGCAGTTTGTGTATATGTTAATATGCCTAAAAATAAGCACAAATATATACATTTTGATGTATATATTTTTATTTCTATGACTACATGACCAATATAGAAGAAGAAAAGTCAACTGACCAGAGAAATGTTGCAGATTTCCCACATATTCTGCTAAACTGTTATACTTTTCAACACAGAATATGATAAACCCTGTCAGCTGAAGTCAAAGTATATTTCAATAAATAATCCAAATGCTGCACGGTGTAAAGTTATCGCAAAGGTGAGCACTTCTGCACTTATACAGCTTTTGTATCTTACGTCTCATTGGTGCAGAGGCTTTACATACTGTACACAGTTTAACATACCAACAAACAGGAAATATGGGTACCGACGTCCAAACCAGTGACAAAGCTGTCATCTCTATTTGAGATTACAATTTTTTCATGGCTCAAGGAATATTGAGATATTGAGAGTTTCCTAAATATTCCAATAATGCTCTCCGCCCTCTGTTTCTGTGAAGGTTTGGTGCGCTCTCTCTCTCTCCAGATGTTAGCAGAACCTGATTAGTTTCCACCATTTTAGGATGCAGTGTGTTTTTAACAAAGCAAAAAGTGGAGTGTTTTGGGATTTTAATTCCTCTTATAACTTTTCTTTCGGAAACACTCCTCGTCACGAACACACACTATAGCTTTAAAGTGCTTTTTGAGTCTCCTGACCTGTGCCACCGTCTCCTTGGTGCCTTCATTGATGGCGTTCTTGCTCATGTCCACCAGCTCCCCGAAGAAAATGCAGCGGACCTCGAAGAAGCCTCGGCTGGTGGGCTCCATCAGCGCCTCCAGGATGGAGCTGATGTAGGGCTGGATGCTCACCTTCAGCAGCTTCTCGGCTTTGGGGAGGACCACCTCTGTAGGGGGGAGGGAGACACGGAGGTTTGCAGGTTGGGCATCACTTCCTCAGAAATCTCTCCTTCCCTTGTCATCTGATATAAAACCTACGTCTTGCTGATCTGTTACTATGTTTATTTGCAGTATCAGATTACTGTCACACTACTGCTGCTGTAATCCTGCATCATATTCAAAGCCTGTTAGGAATCCTGCTGGACTGCTTGGCTTCTGCTCTGTAATCCTGTCAAACTAGTGGTGAACAGGAGGAATTAGTTCTAAGAATTCAGACAATGAGGCCACACACACACACACACACACAGGTACAGTATACACACATACACACACACCTGTAAGCAGGTGCCCTCCACTCACCTCTGATCTTGTTGGTAACGTGCTCCTTGGAGGTGATGATCTGGTCCATGTCCGTGCGTATGGAGGCCTCCAGTGCGGGACGTCGGGCCTCACATCGCTGCACCGCCGTGTCATACTGGCTTTGGCACTGCTGCTGGACTAGGCCGTAGACTGCATCGCTGATCTGGGAACCATAACACACACTTCAAAAACACAACTCGCACCACGAGGCACATCACGTCACGGCACTGTCCTGATGACACGGGGTAAAAAGACACGATGATAACTGTAAGCAGTTCAAATGTTTCATCGCGTGCAGGTTGTGGCTGTTGAGCTGCAGCCACATCCTCTTTCTGTTACGACTCGTGCTGCGCTGCTTGTGGTAACAGACGACCTGTGACGGTGCAGCACTCCTTACACACGCTCTGTGGTGTATAAAACGTCTGAGGATGGCCTCAATAAAGACGCATTAGAAGACAGCCAGTCTCAGGAGATGCTGGGGGCCGTCCCTTTGCAGACTAATGTGAATTTACTTTTCCAGAATTTAATCAAAGACTTGCCGAGAGCTATTTATGCGGAGTATAAGGCCGTTTATTTGTTTATATACAGTATTATTAGACGGGAGGCTTTTTATTAAATTCTCGGCAGGAATGAATTCATCATCGTGCTTTTATTTTAACTGTGAGTTCTATCTGTGATCACTGGAGGCCACGTTCAGGAGTCTCTTACCAGCATCCAGTTCCTCTGCCTGTCGTGCATCTTGCCTTTGAGTCTGGGAGAAATGAGCTCCCTCAGCTCAGGAAGGAGGCACTCCATCACCAGGTTAGACAGGATCTACCAAAAAACACAAAGCGAGGCAGGATTCAGGCAGTTAGTATTACAATGTTGGACTTTACTGCCTTTATTCAGGTTTGTTTAGTCAGAGCTGCTCCGCACCATTAAAACTCTAAACTGTGACTTTCCACCAGTATATTGAACTCCTCATTTACTCTGGACCAGCGTGTGGAACGAGTTTCCCCAAAAACTGGGGCAAATCCTGAAGGACACCTTTGATTTTGTTCTGGTGTGGCTCAATTCCCACACGTTTATCCGAGAGTCTACTACAATATAGGACCAGTACACACAAAGATGATATTGAGGGTTGGTCCTTAACATGACAGAATGTCACACTAACATGCTAAAAGCCCCTTTATAAAGTTTACTGATCGTTTCTCCACAGTTTTTCCACCACTGTAAACTGAATGAAGACTCCCTCTGTTACCACGGCACGTACGAGCAAACCAACAGCCCAACACAAACTAAATATTCAGCTGAGGTTTATTTTGATTGTCTGAAGTCCAGTAGTCTGTGATGTCATAATACGACTGTAATTTAGATGATCTTATTCACGTAGCTGATCCCGTGTGCAGAGAGATTGATAACAAAGGTTTGTGGGTTACGTCTGACGACATTAATATCAATTAGACACCGTCAATTATACTTTGATGGATTTGTAGGTCGCGGGATCCTGAAAAACCCGTTCGAATGGAAGAAATATGTAAACCTGTGCCACAGCACACCTGCAAGACCACATAGACGGGACCTTTATGAGTCTGCTTTAAGGCACACAAAGCATGAATAGACCGTCATGACATCATTTCACAAGGCTCCTTCTGTCTGCATCATATTTTCATATTTATGAACCTACAAACAAATCAACATGCTGCACCAACACCAAGTTTACAGATCAAAACCACTGAATTATTTGTCTGTCAAGGATTTATGACTGTAATATTTATTACCAGTATTAACGGAGTAGTTGATATTTGCTTGTGTATATAATCCAAATATACTATATACTGTATATAGTCCATCTAAGTCTGTCTCTTACTGCAATTCACTTGGGAACACCATTATTATGTTGTGACCTAAATGACCGTGTGTTATCATTCCTTTGGTTATCATCCCTTAGTGCTCGTCCTTTATTCACAAATACAAATAAATAACTAAAACACCAGAGGGAGAAAAGTTGCCAAACACAATAAAAGTTCTGCGCAACATTGAAGTTTCTGCACATTTACGTCAAGACGACTGCAGATGTTAGCTTAGCTCCAGATCCAGTGATATCTTTGCAAAACAATCCATCTACATGTCATTATGATGATTTTTTAAAAAGTAATAATCACTTATCATTTATGAAGTGTGACGGCCCTAAACTGGGTTCATCAATCAACGGACTTCACCAGGATTCTCTCACAGCTGTTTGATTCCCAGGGAGGGTGAGACAGCAGGTGTCCCTTTCTTTGACGCCTTACCTGTGACGGTTCACCACACATCATGTCCCAGGTGCCGTAGTGCCCATTAGCCTGGCGGTAGAGTCTCACTGCATCTGTGAAAGCCGGGGTTTGGACCTTGTTCTCCTCTGACAAACCTGGACACACAGAGAGCAAATTGGTAAGCTATACTGACAACACATACAACGTTTTGGCCGTACTTTACATATAACACATGTAATAGCAACTGTGCAATACTGTCACGAAGAGTTCACGAACATCTTAGACTGAGATTAGAGATTATAATTGCAAAAACAAAGACCGTGTCCTTCGTTTCTTGCGTTCTTATTTCTATTCTGCATTTATTTGTTGCATCCTTCTGTTTGTTTCCACGACAACCAACTCTCCCAAAGCAGATAACAAAAATTTCATGTATGGTGCAAGACGACAGAAACTCACAGTGAGCTACATCCTGGACACTGTAGGATGACAGCTCACGAGTGCTTATGAATGACAGATTGGAGGTCATGGAAACTTCAGATTTGTTCATGCAAGCAGAATTTAAGGAAGTACATTTTTCTCAAAATCCTGACATCATTTCCAACTTTTCAGAAAGCACCCTGGTTGTTATAAATAAATCTCCATGACTAATGTTCCTAAGTTCAGCTTTTCAACATTCCTTAGGTCGTCTGGACTCCAAGGAAAATGAAAATCCCTTCAAACCCCAAGAGGTATGAGCAATGTGACATAAATCTGACATAATTCTCAATTGCCTCTCCAAACCTTACTGAACCGAACTGAGTTTGAGAACAATGACAGAGCCAGGAAGTGTGTGTGTGTGTGTGTGTGTGTGGGGGAGGGTTAGTGATGGGGCCAGAGTTCCTATGAGTACCACAGACAGGAAGTCCCAGGACCCGCTCAAAGAGGGAATGAAGTTATTTCAACTCAGCCTCAGATGGTATGAGGGGATTTCAACATTACCCAAAACACACACACACACACACACACAGAGAGAGAGAGAGAGAGAGCTCCATACCTGCATTAGAAGAGATTGCTCACACTTAAAGAATTTAAGAGATGTTTACTTTAAAAGTAGGTTAGATTTAAGTGAGACAGAAAGTGTTCACACCACGATGTCCTGAAGTCAACTTGAGTCTTTCTGTTGTGTGTGCACACTGGGTGAGACGTTAAGAAAGGACCCATCCAAGGCTTCAAACACAAAATCAGGAATAAATCTTTCACGAGTAAAACCAACATGACTTAGTTGTCAAGTCCCCCAACAACAACAACAACAATGCTTATGGTTATGAAGGCTGACCGAAAAACCACATCCAGGTGCCTGAGCTTTAGGAAAAGATCAAACCTGTGACGTCTGAAAGACAAGTTCCTCTCCTAACCACGAGCCGAGACCGACACAGAGCCGTTTCAGAAAACTCCATGAAAAGTTCCTCTATGTGGCACCTGGGGAAACATATGGAGCCATTCAGGCCGACATGCGGCCTACAGCTGGCCTGTGTCATGGGAGAGGCATGCTAACTATTGGTGTTGGTGTTGTTTCCTCTTTCAGTTTCCTCACAGGCCCGGCCTGCACTACTTTACTACTCGCACAGCTTTCAAATCAATGCCCTGCGTTGCTGACAGGTTAAGCAGTAAATGGAAATCTGGTTCCCAGGTGTGAGTTTTGTGTTTCTCACAAATACGTTTTGTAAATCACAGCTGGTCTGGACCCCCTCAGGCTCCTCAATTTTGGCATTACGAAAGAAGAATTTTGTTCATGAAATTTAAAATTCAAAAATACTGCATCCGATCAACGGTTGCAGCAAATCTGAAGCCTCATATTTTCATTCTGGGTTCCTTTTATGTAATCTAACCACATCAGGTGAACCTGGATTACGCAGGTAAACTGAGAATAAGATGATCGGTGTATTAAGTTGCAGCTCCTCTCTCCAGGTGTGACATCTTTTCTGACAGTGAACCCAGCGTCAAATTATAATTATTATCTAACTTGATCACCGATGAGAGACGTAAAAAACTAAACGACTCTACCAGGTTTTGCCTCGTTTGAATCTGGCTCATTCACTATATCGCCCATTATTTGGGACATTGCTGCACTCTAAATCTCCGACATACTTCTAATTGGTATCAAAGCACCTCGTGTAGACCAGTTGGTCAATCGATCCCCTCACGCCTCCCCATGACCTCGACTTGGTGAAAAGGCAAGGCTAAGACAGAAATGGTCAATTTGGCCTGGAAAAACTGCTCGGGTGTTCTGGGCAGTTGCGATGTTGTTCAGAGTGGTCGATGCGGTGGTTATTTATAATATTTTGGTTAGTTACTATGGCACTCTGGGAAGTCACGATGGTGTTTGCAATCGTTACCAGGACGTGAAGCGAACACGCGCATGTATGCGTGTGCGCGTCAATGGACGTGTGCGTCTATTTTTACCTTTTTCTGTGATTGCGTGGGCGTGTGCGGACGTGCACGACTGAGATTTGAAAAGAATGAAGAAGTGAAACGAACAGAAGGAGAAGCTTTTAAGGCAATTTGAACACTTTCTCCATTTCATTTGAGGGCAAGTTGGGAAAACACGAATGCTGTTCAACGTTTTGAAAAGTATGAAAGTATCAAAATGTATTCACGCTATTGTCTTCGACTCTTAGAAGTTTGAGGTTTTGAGCTGAAAGTGTGTACAACTAGTTCAGTTTCAAAGAGGGACTTTGGCAAAACAAATCCGTTTCCTGCGCATGTTTTTCGCATTATAATATTTCTGAAGTTAAGACATTTCATTTCATTCTCCCTATTAGCAGAGCGAAGCCACATAATGCTTCAGACAGATCGCTGCCTCATGATGACTTTTCCAAGCAATATGGAAATTCCACATTATTACTCAGTCACTGTGGTCCTTATGTACTTTGCGTACTGTAAAACATCTGACATCAAAGTGCTCCCGACAGACATAAATAGCAGTAATAAAAAAAAAAAAAACCCAAAAATGACACTAAGTATAAGTAATAGAACAAAGGAGACACACTGAGTCTATGCAGGTGCTGATTTAATGAGCTCTGATGAAACAAAGTGCACATGAAGCAGAGTTAGTCAGGACCTTAATGACTCCCATAAACCTGTTGGGCACAGATCAGAACACGGTGCCGTTATTACACCTTCCATGTAAAAAACCACCAACACTTCTCTCTACCACAACATATCAAACCTTCTGACTCGCCAAGGAGATAAGGGATGCACTTCATTGTCTATCATAACAATACTGTTCACGGTACGGAGAGTGACAGCCGTGCTTCAGTCTGTGTCAACCACTGGGTGCATCACAGAGGATGAGTCCACAGTGGGACAGGGTGTGGTGCCATGCAAATAACAGAAAAACACGATTGTGGTTTTGGTGTTTCAAAGCAAAATGAAAGTGTGAGACTGAAAGAAAGTGAAACTGGAAAAATTCTACCAAAAATAAAGAGATAGTCCCCTCCTCTACTCCAATCACTGATGATTTAGTGTTGCGGATCTTGTTTTTGTTTGTGTGTGTGTGTGTTTTGGTAAACAGTGCAGCCATTGTGATATTTTTCATGAATTCCCCCCAATATGTTGTTAAATTGGACTATGATGTTGAACAGTTGATGATTAGTGAATATAGTTACTGAGTCATGTTGGTTGCCTATATTTACAAAGTTTCCTGTTGGCAAACTGTACTTCTGGCTAAATATTGCATGATGATGTTTAGATTAAAAAAAAAAAAAAAAATGACAAAAGACGCCGAGCATAACTGAAACACAAAGAGGAAACAGAGAACAATGTCACACATGCAGATCCAAACGTAGTTCGTGTTTACTTCACACAAACTTCTGTTGGTGAGTCACGCCCCTGGTAATCTACACTCTCCAACTATTAAGTTGTTAACACACACACACAGTCACGTAGCGCACACACACAAACCCCCACTGTATTTGTTAAATTCCACCTCGGCCCTGCAGTGACTACGCGGTGTGTTTGAAAATCCAAGCAAAAGTGCAAGTACAAGCCTGGGTGCCTGGCTGCAGCACCTAACACACCCTCTGAAAGAGTAAACATGTCATCCACGTTAGGTCATGAGCGACAACTTCCTCTCCAGTCCTACCTCTTGTGCAACTGTATCACAGTCGAGCACCGTAGCAACCAGGTAAATACGTCACTGCACGGAGACGGCAGGAGCAGCAGGAGTCACTTCACACACCGGGTTTGGATAAAACACGACAAAACCGCACAAACCACGCTCTTCACCATCTTCGCTGCAACATTACATCATAGCTGAACAAGAAGGCAGCTTGATTTATACGAGTCAGTTATTTGTCAAATAGTCTTTGATCTGATGAATGACATGTTTCAGCCGAGAGCACTTTAGTCAAAGTACCTGAAAAACTAACAATGACCATTTATTCCACCTTTACCTCCCCACAGTAACGTGACTCATCTCTCTACCGTCATGACTTCAGGAGAGATCAAAGGGAATCGGTACATTCGTAGCTGTTGTAATGTGGCTCCGTAGCTGTTAATAAGACGTTCAGACTGTTGCAAACGTGTTGCAATGATAACAAAAGTGAAGAAACATTCCAGATTCTGCCTTAAAGCCTCCATCAATCGTTCTCAAAACGTTCAAGTCAAATCGGTCAATAACTTATCTGATAACATACTTTATACGTCGTTGTCTGTCAAACGCATGCAAACCAACGGGAGATGAACGCGCTCTACTTGGCAGAGGAAACGTACGACAACATATCACCACCATCGTAGTTAAATAAATCAAAAGATAAGGGTGCCAAATTCTTATCGTTATAAAGTTGCAAATTTCCGGGGAAAAAAAGAACCATCACACTCACACTGGCAGCGTGCACGCACAGTACGAAAACAACCACGTACCTGTGTGAATGTGCGACGATCGTAGTGTATGTGAGATGTGATCATTTGTGAGAAAACAAACTTTATACTCCCAGATAATATCAAAGTTTTTCCCCACAAATTTGCAACTTTATTATCTCAGAGAAATTTGGCTCCGTTTTTTCCAGTTGTCGTCCTAAAACTCTGTCGAAGTACCAAGACAAAAAGTACAAAACAAGACCAAACGATCAGTGCCCGGGTTTAGCAGCTTGTTTGTTTGTTTCCTGTTGGTATTTGTTTATACTGGGTTTGTGAGCCTGCTAAGATGGCCGCCTGGAGATTGACCTCCGCTGCATCCCTGTTCGGCGTTTGCTCGCCTTTAGATAGACTTTAAGTGGAGCGTGACTGATATTCGTGGCCAAGAATAACACCCCGTTCCTCTGCTGTGTTTTGCGGGGAACAGTTTGACCGACTTCAGGTCACGTCAAATGTGAACGCGACCACAAACACATCAACCATGTTTACATCATCGTCTTGTTTTCCAACCATCTTTGGTCAAAGCTCCCAGCTCCTCGCTTCTGCTACCAGACACCAAGATAACGAGGAGAAAATAGAAGTACATCCAAAGGGGATTTTCTTTTAAAGAATGCTTCTCAAAATAAATAACATCATGCCGAGTGAAGCCGTGTGATTCAGCTGATAAACAAAGCAGATAAATGCAGGGAGCTTTAAAATGTGAAACGTGAGGAGAAACCATAACCTCACCCAAAGGATCAAGGTTTTCCTCCACCTATACCAGGAGAACGTATAGATCTTTATCACCGTGTTCCTTTTCTGTCGGTGGGAGCCATGTTTCCTCGCCAACTCTCATTCGAGGCAAGTGCATTCTTGCCCTCGTCGCATGTACAGTTTTCCCACAATGCCTTTTTGCTGCATTCAGGCAGCTGAAGAACAAGCCAATACCCGATGTTTCATCCACAGACATTTACTCGAGGAATGTTTCCAGATGCCTTTTGTGGTCATGATGTGAGCCCCTCCCCATAACTTGAGGTCTCAGACAGAAATCATAAGCTGCTTATTGTCAACTTTGGATGATTTGAGGAAAAACAAAAAAATTAGTCATTTTTGGGAAACTGTAATGAGCCACTTTAACACTTTCTTTTATTGAGATAAATCCAAATCTGACAGCTTTTTGATCTGATTGCCAATAACCGAGGGAGTTACATATTTATGCACATATGTTGCCAAGAAATTGTGCAAATATGGCTGCTTTACTCAGCCGTAAAACATATCTCTTAAAGAGACAGTACTCAAACCTGGTGGTTTTCACTCAGTATGCACAGCATTGCCACAGCAAACCAGGGGATGAATTTGTTTCATGTATAATTCAACCCTTGGAGAGGTTTCTCTCATTAGTTATACTCTGACTCTGACTTTAAATCTTGGTGTTTTTTTTTTTGCAGGCGTTTCTGGCCGGACTCACCGTCATTGGCGTGTCTGATGGAGTCCTGGAGGACGGCGTGCCACTTCTGCTGCTCCTTCTCCGCCGCTGCACAGAAGTAATAGTGACGGGCGTACGGGTGCCACATGATCAGAGGGTACTGGGTGGGACACTTCAGGAAGGGTGAACTTCCCACTTTGGCTTTCACACCTTGGGGAAAAAAACGGAAGATAACGTATACATTTATACATCACATAAGTGTTTATAAACTTTTTTTATATCTACAGAATTTTCATCTTTCTCACACTTTTGTGAAATTCATTGGAAAATTTAAAGTTTTTTGAAAAGTAACTACAATCTTCAGAAGTTGATGTAATCTAAATCAGACTCTCTATCTTGAAATCTACTCTAAATCATCGTAGGACACGAGCCGGTAACAGCTGTCTTACAGTCTGGTAAGACAACAGCTACCTGACAGTGACTTTGAAGGTCCCATGTGACGCTCAGTATTATCAGTGTTCCATGTTGGGTGCAAATAGAGTTTATGATGTTTGTTCACAGTAAAAGTTAAAAGTTTTACTGTCTGCTTTCCTCTTTTTTTTTCGTCTTAGTTTACACAAGTTCATTTACACAAAGAATAATACGTTACACAAACTCAGGGTGGTTTGTAGAGCGTCAGGAGGGTTCAAAGACGGCCATTCTTCCCTCATGTTTATAGGATTAAACATGACATTTAAGTAAGGAGCAGCCTCACCGTGGGCCTCTTAGATCCCAAACCT
>OMNV01024171.1:2400-24797 GCA_900303265.1 Brotula barbata
TATAATAGTGTCTGCAGTAGGAGTGCCTACTAATGAATGGATGGGTCCAGGTAGCCTGTCTGTCTGCCTGTCTGTCTGCCTGTCTGTCTGTCTGTCTGTCTGTCTGTCTTTCTGCCTGTCTGTCTGCCTGCCTGTCTGTCTGTCTGCCTGTCTGTCTGTCTGTCTGTCTTTCTGCCTGTCTGTCTGCCTGTCTGTCTGCGTTCATTGTGTGTGCATTATGAATGATTAACTGTCCCACGTGGGCTGAAAGTCCGACTCATAACATATAGATGTTAACATTGAAGTGTAATGGTGTATCAGATTTGTCCATTGTTATGGCTGTTTATTCTGACACGAAGATACACACGGGGTGTCTCTTTGTGTTTATGTCAGTCAGTGTGTATCTATGTGTTAACACTCTGCGGCTCAGTCAACAAAACAATGAGATCCAAAGCAAAGTGCTGACTCGAGTCCAGGCGTGGCTGCCTGCTGACCCCCGACACCCCCCGGGTGTATATATACCCACACACACACCACCTCTGCAGACCATTGAGTGGACCCCTGCCACACACAGCTCACCGTTTTGGGTAGGTCTCCTCTGACCCGTGATAACTGAACACTCAGAGATTGACTAGCTAACAGTACAGTAGTTTCCCAAAGCGTGGACATGATGGAGGATGGGCCTTTCATGTCATTGATCATTTAGTATAAAGCATTGATGAACAGCTGATGTAGACGTCTTTACTTCAAGTTAATGAGTGGTTTTAACCTTTAAAATGAGAACAAAAGTTTAGTCACTAAGAGTCAGGCAGCGGATGGAGGTGCTGCGTAGGTTGGTTCAGACACAGGACCGTCAGACTGTCGTCTTTCATCACTGAGTGTGGTCAGTTCCTTCTTTTCCTCTGCACAGGTACTGCTGAGATATAGGACAACATGGCTCTGACAAACCCAATGCCCATGGGCCCCTGGAAGGTGAGCGTTGACATGAAGTCTCCCTTTGAATGTGTAATCCTCCGTAATGTTTCCACTCTAACGGCGTTATTCACGCTGAGCGTTTTGTGCTCGTGTGGTACAGATCACCGTGTACGATCAGGAGTACTTCCAGGGCCGGCGTATGGAGTTTACCGCCTGCTGCCAGAACATCATGGAGTGTGGCATGGAGAACATCCGCTCCCTGAAGGTGGAGTGTGGAGCGTACGTATCCGAAGAACACACGAGGCTTTATCTTATGAAACACGTTCATTGGACCTTGAATTCCCTCATGTGACTTCTCTTGCTTTTTCAGCTGGGTGGGCTATGAGCACTCCAGCTTCTGTGGCCAGCAGTTTGTGCTGGAGAAGGGAGACTACCCTCGCTTCGAGGCCTACAGCGGCAGCAACTCCTATCGCATAGAGAGGATGATCTCCTTCAGGCCCATCTGCTGTGCTGTAAGTCCAAGATGCGACCCTTTTCAGATCCAGGGTACCCCAGTAGCTCACTGGATTAAGGTGCACGCCACACATATCATGTGTCATTCCCTCTTTCTGCACTGTCCTCCCTGTCTGTCTCTGTCCTCCCTGCCTGTCTCTGTCCTCCCTGTCTGTCTCTGTCTCTCCCTGTCTTGTCTGTCCTCCCTGTCTGTCTCTGTCCTCCCTGTCTGTCTCTGTCCTGTAATTATCATGATAAAGCAGGAATGCCAACAAAGGACGACGAGTGCTCCGTTCATAACTCCTTCCTGTGCTCTCGACTAAACGCTTGAGTTTGTGGCCGCGTGCTGGACGATGGCTCTCCGCTGCTCCTCGCAGTTACAGTATGAGGGGGTCAAATGTAGAGAACAGGTTGGATTGTACAACAGCACAATGACCATGAGGGCTCTTCCTCTTCTCTTCTTCAGAACCACAAGGACTCCCGCATGACCATCTTTGAAAAGGAGAACATGATGGGTCGTCAGTTCGAGCTGAGCGATGACTACCCCTCCCTGCAGGCCATGGGCTGGATGAACAACGAGGTCGGATCCATGCACATTCAGTGTGGAGCGTAAGTCCAGAAGTCTAGTTCATCTTTATAACTGCAGTGTCTCCAATTTTGTGCCATTTTTTTTGATCTACTGCAGCAAAATGTTTTATTGATTATTGATTTACTCGTTTAGAGAAGGCCCAACACTCAAAACAGATACCAAAATATTTCACATAATCAAAAGAGTCACTTGAACAGCAAAACAAATCACAACCGATATGAACCCCAATTACTACTTCTAGGGAAGGAAAGGAAAACAGAAAACAGAATATAACAAGGGAATGCGTCATTTAAAGGAGTCAAGTTTTTAGAACTTACTGGTCGGTGAAATAAAAAGACAAAACGACAACTGCACACATTTTCGTTAACATTCATCTCATTTGACCTCTTCCTGTAGCTTTGTGTGCTACCAGTACCCTGGTTACCGTGGCCACCAGTATATCATGGAATGTGACTGTCACGGAGGAGAGTACAAGTGTTACCGTGAGTTTGGCTCCCACGCCCAGACTCCCCAGATTCAGTCCATCAGAAGGATCCAGCACTGAGTGTGGAGCTTCTCCTTCACTCTCCCTTTTCTCCTCCTCTCCCTTCTCCTGTGCTTCCATCCTTTCTTCTATTCCTCCTCTCACCCAACCATCCCCGCGCTGCAGGATCCCACGCAGAACTACAAGTGCTTACTGCCGTCAGTTGTTCACAGCACTTTTTTTATTTTCAAGAAAACGCCACAAGAGAAAGAAAAGATGCAAGAAAGACAGAAAATATGAATTGGAGAAAGAGCTGAATCAGTGTGGAAGAGAAATCTCATCTCTGCAGAGCAGTTTTTGCTCCTCTTCATATCCACCATGATCATCATCATTGTCTTCTTCATCGACCCCATCACGTCTAGCTGTTTTCTGTGATATCCATGACTGCCCATGTTCTAGATGATGAATAAAGAGGACGAGCAATCAAACCAAAAGATTGACAATACAAACAGTGACATGTGTCTCACATCTGTGTCTCCTTTCTCTCTGAGCCTCAAATAATACAAACAACAAACAAACACAGTCTCACTAACACGTAAACAGAGGTCCTAATCACAAATGATCTGATTTGACGGTATCTGATTACAGTAATCAGATTACAAAATAAATCTGTGCACTGGAGTTAACTGAGTCTGATATCTGTGTACTAATGTAATTGGAATACCAAAGTATTCTGAATACAAAAGTAATCTCAGTTATAGTGATCTGGAACAAAAGTACACTGTGTTCATTAGAGAAATCTGAGCACAGAAGCAGCGTGTGGAAAACAGACATGTTGGTCGCTAAAGAATTCACATCCAAATCACGTGATACAAGGGAATCTTTATCTGTTGGTTGGTGCGTCCTAATTTTTGTATATTTAGTAAATGGACTGCATTTCTATAGCACTTTTATCCAAAGCGCTTTACAATGTTTGCCTCACATTCACACACACACCAACAGCCAAGTTAAGGCTATTGGGGGCAATTTGGGGTTAGGGACCTTCAACATGGAGGACCAGGGATCGAACCAGCAACCTTTCAATCACTAGGCGATTTCCCTACCACCTAAGCCAATAAACCAGTGTTTTGATCTATAATAATAATAATAATAATAATAATAATAATAATAATAATAATAATAAACTGATGGTGATTCCGTTCTTTTTCGTTTTGCTACTGTGACAAAAGAATTTCCCTTTGGTGATGAATAAAGTACCTATCTATTTGTCTGTCTGTCAGTCTGTCTGTCTGTCTGTCTATCTATCTATAATAGTAATAATAATAGTAATACTTATTTGTCAAGGTAGTAGTAGCGTTAATTAAAAAGATACATTAATGCTCCTCTGTCTCAAAAAACATTGACTGTGTATGTAACTCTGTTGTCTGGTTTTACTGATTGAAACTATGAGAAAAAACATCATGAACAACGACAGGTCAGAAACTTATACTGACACAATGGTCTACAAGTACAATTTCCAATCTTATTTCCCATTTTTGAATCACATTACTGTTTTAAAGACAGCGATTTAGCTAGTTTTTTTATTGTGTTTGGAGCAGTAATTGGTACTACATACAGTGCAGACTTGTCCATAGAGGTTTAGATAGATAGATGGATGGTGGATGGGTGGATGGATGGATGGATAGATAGATGGCCCAACCAGTGAAAACTTTATTTGAAAGATGTCTATTGAATTAATCTTCAGACATTAGTTGTTTTTGGTGTTCAATCTATTATTGTTATTATTACTATTAATAAAATGGTTAGATTTATAATCACTATTAAGGCATAGTGACTGCTATCGTGCTCAACGTATTGGCTATTAACGACAGACTTTACACATACAAAACCAGGTTTTACTTAATACTTTACTTCATTAATTTCGTTAGAGATTTGTAAATTATGTAACTAATCTTGACTGCCGAACTGTCTACAGAAGTGCAAGCTTGATATTTCCGAGTTTGAGTGTGGTACGTGAACGCAGCGATAGGACACGTGCTGGAGCCTTCTAGAAACTCGCGTTCTTGCTAGAGCCTCTGAGCACGAGTGGTCCATACTGCAACCGGTGGCTCCTTTTTCTTCTACTTCACCATGGCTGCCGTTAAAGCTCTGAACCCGAAAGCAGAGGTGGCCAGGGCCCAGGCCGCATTGGCCATTAACATTAGCGCGGCCCGGGGACTGCAGGATGTGCTGAAAAGTAACCTCGGACCGAAGGGGACCATGAAAATGTGAGCGCTGCCGGAGCCTTTTGTTCGACACGCGTGCTGTGCTAAGCTAATCCGAAAATACTGCGCTGGTTAGCCATTAAGCTAACATTAGCTTCTCGTTGCTCACGTAGCATTACATTGTTATTATTTGCTCCCACCGTTTGTCTGAAACCACGTTCGTGTACTGTTTAACCCTCCTTTGCTATACGTGCAAAGTTCGTACATCCATTCGTTTAAGGCCTTTAGTTTTTAACAGACTTGACCGGCGCACGTTGCCCTGCCCTGTCATTGCCTCAGTGAAACAGGAAGCTATCGCTTTAGCTTTACAGTATTTAGCAACCAGATAACTCTACAGTATTTAGCAACCAGATAACTCTACAGTTCACTGTCAGCCACAGGTCAGGACTCGTACACTTAAGTTTCCACTAAGTTACCCTTAGTTAGTGTGGATTTCTGAGTAATGACGCAAAGGTGCAGTTAATGTGATAGCAACGGTGCTGCTGCAGGGTGTACGTTAAGATCATACCGTAACATCTCTTCAGAAATAATGTACTTTTAAAATAATGATAACCATGTTGTTGATCGATTTTTACCAATAGGATGCATTGAAGCTGCCATATATCCTTTGTCACCAACATGCCCTTGTTGTTTGATCCCCAGGTTGGTGTCTGGTGCAGGGGACATAAAATTGACTAAAGATGGCAATGTCTTGTTACACGAGATGGTAAGAAATTCTCAGCTGTAAAAGAGTCTTTACTCTGTCCGCCTGAATTATGTTATTGTTACTCTGCCCAATATCAACCACGCCCCTATTGCCACTGGAGGTAATGCTGTTATTTTTTCAGACAGGGCTGTACAGTTTGTTAACAAAATCAGCAACTTTTGAGTACTGGAACACGTTGTGATTATTATTTATTGTATAGGTGGGGCTGTGCTGCAGTGAAGAGAGAACTGAGCCTGAAAGATGAAGCTCTCAATTTGTTGATCAATCTATGTTCCAACTCATACTTACAATTACGAGCTCAGGGGATTATCTAAAAGATTGAGACGTGGATACAAGCGTCTCAATTGAGTTTTGTCAGCAGGTGACTAGACACAGGGTGAGAGCTCAGTTATCAGGAATGAGCTTTCTAGTAGAACCACAGTGCTCCTTTGCATTTGAAGCAAGCTAGCAGAGGCCCCATGTTAATTCCTGTATTATGTATCTATGTCATTTCTAGTTTAGAGTAAATCAAAATAGCTTTGTTAATGTCCACAATATCCTTAAGATCCCTTTCCTTCTGTGTTGTAGGATAACAGAACAAAACAGTAAATTCTCACACTGGAGAAACTGGAATCGGGTCATTTTTTCTTTTGACATGTGCATCATAAATGACCAACATATTAGATTTAGCCTCACATGTCTTGTGTTCTCCTGCTTTGTTTTTAACATTTCTATACTTGTTCCTTCTCAGCAAATTCAGCATCCCACAGCATCGCTCATCGCTAAGGTTGCCACAGCGCAGGATGATATAACCGGGGACGGAACCACCTCCAATGTCCTCATCATTGGTGAACTACTGAAGCAGGCTGACCTCTACGTGTCAGAGGTGAGATTTTATGCATAGGTCACCAGCAGGCGGTCTGTGTCTGGACTCAAGACGCCAATCTACCCGGACAAATAAATTATTACTAGTTATTAGAATTTGACAGAGCATTTCTCTTGTAACCGGCGTAGCTATTCTAGCCTGTACCACGCTGGTTTGGTGTTCCAGGAAACTCACAGGTGAATAACATGCAAGACAACACAAATTATGATATTCAACCAATCAAATAGGTATTCTGGGCGTGGTAAACATTGCGACTTGAGTCACTGAATTCACACACACGGAGGAGAGACAGGAAAGAGAGCGCGAGAGAGACCATAAAGGCAGAGAGAGGCGAGAGACTGGTAGAAAACATTCGGAGAAATAATTGAGTCAGAGAAAGTAATTACACAAGACACCTAGTAAGAAGAGAATAATGGACTTAAAAAAAACGAGCTTTTAATCAAGAATGGAGAGACTCCTCCAAGTTCAAAACCAGTCTGTGTCGTGTTCGGAGACTGTGACGTTTATTAAAAGCGGCAATGTGAAGCGCCACTATGAGACAAGCACAACAACTTTTGAGCAAACATACCCAATGAAATCTGAAATGAGGGCACAGAAAAAAGGGGAAACTCCAGCTGCTACACTTTTTTTCTTTCTAAAGTTTAACACTTAATTGTCAAACGCAGCCCTTACTTTACTCGAAATGAAAAAAGAACATTTTATTAGAGTACTCCTATTATCTTTACAGTGGACCGTTGCAACTGACAATAAATATTGTTTAAATATTATTGAATTATACTTGTTTGATTTGACAGTCAATCGTTGACCACATAAGACGTTGATACAACTACTAGGCTGCTTCAATGTATACAATACCGAATCATGCCTACGCAGGTTAGACATTATGATGCCCTTGGTGCTCTCAAGGACCTTTGCTCCTTGAAAGCACCAAATTTAATTTCGTTGTAAGCTTACAATGAGAAATAGTTTTATCTTGAGCACATTTTCTCGATTTGGACCTCTTTGAACGTTAGCTGAACACCCCTGTGTTCGTATCTCCATGATCATTACTGTCTGTTTGTCCTCCAGTGTTTTCCCTTATATTCGCCCATACGATGAGACACCCCGCCAGGTCAAAAAGAGGCTGAATTAACGTTTTTTTATATGCCTCATATCCATTCATTTGGGAATAATCATTTGCGTTTGGGGCCTCTATTCTGTGCTGTGCTGTTCTGAAATGTGAGTTAGCCGTGCTCTGTGTCGCCTCCTTCTGCTCAGAGCTCGCTGTCTTTGTCTCACCGGCCACTTTGGTCACCAGCTCTGCTAAAACTGTGACTACGAAATGATGTTGCAGAGCAGTACGAGTAAAAATGGACTGAAGCAAAATGAAGCGCAGAATTAATTCATGCACTGTGTTCATGATGTGCTAATGTGCACTGTGCACTAACTGTCAAATAGTCGAGGGGTTACAGTAATGTAACTGTGATAGAATTTGATATAATATCTACATAATAAATGAATAACAGAACCACTATAGCCACCTGCCACCGGACTTATAAAGGTGAAACGCTGTCCAATCAGCATGTACTCTCAGTGTATTCTTAGTACTGCGCATGCAGCTGAACTTGTTTTCTGGACTCATTTTTGTTAAGTAGTTGATGTTTATAGTACAATTAGAACGTAGTTCTGGATTTAGTCTCAAGCGATAACTCCCTGTCTGATGTTGCAGGGACTTCATCCAAGAATCATTGCCGAGGGCTTTGAGGCAGCCAAGGACAAAGCTTTGGCTGTTCTGGAGGACGTTAAGGTGACTCAGGAAATGGACAGAGAGACTCTGATTAATGTAGCACGCACATCCCTCAGAACCAAGGTCCACGCAGAGCTGGCAGACCTGCTCATGGAGGTGAGTATTAGGAAATGTGAAGTAGATCTGCACTGAATTGTCAACGTTTCGGACAAACTCGAAAATAAAGGCTAGTTTATATTTATTTTCATTGTTGAGTCGTCGTCTGAACTGAAGGTGTATAAGAATATTTCTAGAGCGATGCGTGGTGCAGTTTCAGGAGGAGCGCTATAACGAGATTGGTAGACAAATAATGAAAACAAACAGCACGGATCGGATCAACCGCCTCCCTTCTGTCTTTATAGTCTGCTGTCTCACAAGGCTGCGTTTTAAGCCAAAGTCGGCATTAGACAAGACAGATCAGATTGGTTGCGAAAGCTAGGATTAATGGCTCGAGATCACACAAGTTAACTCATTTAATGCAAATGAACACCTTAGATGTTCCAAAAACTGAAGGATGACTAATAATTGACAGCCCTTTATTTGTAACCATCATGACAAAGATCTGCAAAATCTACACACTAGTAGAAATAATTGGTATTTCAGAGATACTTACATTTTAAACAAAAGCTCTGCCCCATTGCATTGTGGGATTTTCATATTCAATTAAACAGCTGTCCCTGAAAATTGTTGAAATTTAGGTTCAAATTCAGCTTGAAATCCTGATGCATTTTCTCTAATGACCTGGTTAGATTGATTGATTTATTTTCATATAAATATAAATATACTTTGAGTTTATTTCCCGAGTGAAAAAATGTGCGGTAGGCATAATTTTAGCGAATATTTTCTCATAATGTAAACCAGAAGTACTTTTTACTTTAATTTAGTACATTTTAAATGAAAAAATATTTTCCACAGATGGTTTCATTGTTCTTGTATTCTTCTTAGTCTTAGGTAGCACACACCCAGTGCAGCCATTGATTAATTGTTGCTTTAATCGTCCGATTAATTAATTATCAAAATAATCATTAGTTGCTCTAATGTGAAGACTCCAAAGCAGATATGAACAGTTAGCATGTGCGCGAGTGTTGAAATGATGGCTTCTAGAGGAGGGCCAAGCATTTTGTGATTGAAACAAAACAGAATTCCTTCATCGTGGAAAAGTCTTTCAATTTAAAAATTTGTTTTATAGCCACGGAAAAGACATGCGATAACAGATAAACACGCAAAGATTCGGTCATTATTTCTCTTAACTGCGTCCTTTCTGTTGATGATGATCTGATTGATCTCTTTTTTTTGTGTGCAGGCTGTTGTTGATGCTGTGCTCGCTATAGCTAAACCCAACGAACCCATTGACCTCTACATGGTGGAAATTATGGAGATGAAGCATAAGACTGACTGTGATACACAGTGAGTGTAGTCAGCCGATGATAGGTGTAGTTAAACAGACTTGTGTACAGCCCCAAAATGTACACAGCACCCCACCGATGAGCTTTGCCTGAGTGCCTCTTTTCTCTTTGTCAGGCTGATCAGAGGGTTGGTGCTGGACCACGGGGCCAGACACCCAGACATGAAGAAGAGGGTGGAAGATGCCTATGTGCTGACCTGCAACGTCTCCTTGGAGTATGAAAAGACTGAAGTCAACTCCGGCTTTTTCTACAAGAGTGCAGAAGAGAGGGAAAAACTTGTGGCTGCAGAAAGGAAGTTCATTGAGGATCGCGTGCAGAAGATCGTCTCCCTGAAGAACGCAGTCTGTCCCAAAGGGGACAAAGGATTTGTCGTCATTAACCAAAAGGTAAAGCACTGCACAAGCAGCCACCGTCAACTAAAACAGAAGTTGGAACTGTACAGTAAAGTCCAGTCACGCTGGAAGCATCCTTTCTTGAACATTTATCCTTTGAATTCAAAGCATCCAGAAGAATTTGGACAATAGGCACTGTGAATTGTATGCATGCAACTGGTCATCATTTTCCAGACTGTGTTATTTATAGAGGGCTGAATACAAAACTAACTTGGTAAGAAGTGCGACAGTAATGTACATGTCTCACTTATTACTGAGTTAGTCCGTGCATAGAAGTTTGATCTTGATTTGCTCTACCTGTATAGTGCCATGAGATAACCTTTGTGGTGATTTGGCGCTATTGAATTGAATATAAAAAGACGGATTAAGTTTGGGTTGCCTGAGGGTTCCTACTCTGTGCTGTCAGATTGTTGTATACATTAGGTTCCCAGATTTAGTTTTTTAATTTTAACAGTTTATTTCTCCTGTTAAATAAGGCTACCAAAATCAGAGCCATTGTCGTGGTGTGTGGAAAGTCTCCACTCTCTAATCTCTCTAACACCTTAGCAGCATTGAGACAAGGAGGAGGTTTGAGACCGGCTTAAATAAAGAAACTTGTCTGGAAACAGAAACTTGAAAACATGGCTCATTCCTCATCACTTATTGTGTTAATAAGTAAAATTGCAGGGTGGCACTAATGTGGCTTCCCCTGGTCTGGTGTATCTGTGTAAGAGTAACTGGTCTGTACCTCTGCATTAGGAAAGTCCACTCCTAACCTTTATGTTTTAAAAGGATAAGAATAAACTTTCTATCTCTGGACTAGATGATGAATAATGGGTTGATCTGATAAGCATATATGGAAGTTTTGGAGATTTAACCCATTCATGTGACTGTTGTTTTGTTTTTTTTCCTTCTAGGGTATTGACCCACTCTCCCTGGATGCTCTTGCTAAGGAAGGCATTGTAGCCCTGCGCAGAGCAAAGAGGAGGAACATGGAAAGGTAACGAAATCATTTCATTTATGCAGACTGGGTATACAAGTCTGTACTCGTCTGTCTTGAGTTTGCACAATTTTAAGGAAACTGCCAAATGTGAATTATGTACTCGTTCGTTGCGTCTGCAGGCTCACTCTGGCTTGTGGTGGCATTGCCATGAACTCAGTTGATGACCTCACACCCGAGTGCTTGGGACATGCTGGGCTGGTCTATGAACACACACTGGTGAGTGTTCGTCGAGATTTGTGACTGACTTTGGTTCATATAGCTTGAATTTGTGCAATGTGATCACATGAGTTAATGTCCTGTCAAACTCACTTTGCAGGGAGAGGATAAGTACACATTCATTGAGAAGTGTGGGAATCCTCGTTCGGTTACCCTGCTGGTGAAAGGACCCAACAAGCACACCCTCACACAGATAAAAGACGCCATCAGGGATGGTCTGCGAGCTGTCAAGAATGCCATTGAAGATGGTAAGGAGAGACGAGAGGAAGTCTCACTGCAGCGTGTGTTTTGTAGGATTTCACGTATCTTAAAAAGTAGGGGTGGGACCAAATATCGATAAGGCTGTATATCATGTGTATCATGTGTATCATGTGTATCATGTGTATCATGCTTCATGGCTGCTCGCGGTGGCACTTGTTGCATGAATGAGTGAAACTTGAGCGGAAGTGTACAGCAAAGAAGTAGTTCACAGGAGAATAATGGCAGACAGCCTGGGGCGGCAGGCAACGCACAGGTCCGCGCAAAGACCGAGACCGGGTCCGAGTTGACCGGCCCCCATCGTTTTGGTAGGCGTGCGAGACGGATCCGTTCCGCGTTTGAAAGAAAGCAGCGAGCGGCATGAAAGAAGAGGCTCTGGGTTCATGAGACGCTCGGGTCCAGAGAGCAGTTGGACGAATTCTGGCTCTGTTAAGGAGCTGCATTTTCATAGCGACTTGTTCTGGTTCTACTTTCGACTTGTTAGGGAGCAGTTGGACGATCTGCTGAAGAGAATTGGATCACGGATCGGACAGCCCCCGGTCCACTCTTCTTGTCCCTCGTAGTCTTTTTTTATTTACCTCTCCCTCAGGTTTTTACACCTTTTCCTACATTCTTCTCCACAAGAAATGGAGAAAATGTTATCAAATAGCTGTAATAAATTATTTGGTATCCTACAAGGCTACAAATCATCAAATCACCATATTCAGTGTGAACTGAATCATATGGAGTTTTGTGTGATTTAGATCCGTTATCTTACAGTCATACATAATGATGTGACTAAATCAGCTGGAGTTCTCGTATATTATGGTTTATTGGTCTCATCAGAGAGCTCACATATAAAATAAGGTGACAAACAATTGTTCAAACACACCTGATATGTATACTTGACCAGCCATGTCCTGAGGTCTCGATACAAGTGAGAACCAGTGCCATAAAGTTCCACAATCTCCAACACTGACGTTTCCATCATTATATAATTGTCTTGCAGTATCGATTATGGCAGAATCGCTGTAATGTGATATTATTGGTGTTGTGGGCCATGTATCGTTATCCTATCGTGAGAGTCCCTGATTTCCACCCGTTAAAAAGTGTGGCCATGTATTTGACAGCATGTTGTCAGTACGTTGTGAATCCAGCTCAATGTGTGTGTAGTGAGAGGCATTAATTTGATGTTGGACTCCAGTAAAACTTGTTTGACTTGTGTATTTTATTGCATGTTGCATAGCGTATGGGGAAACCGAAACACATTGAAGCTGTTTTTAGCCATCTCTCTTTAAAACGCCTTAAATTTGACGACCTTTGTAGTCAGATATTGAGGTAGTGCAGTTTTCCTGACTTATATTCAGAATAATTTGTCACCTCTTCATCCAGTCGTACCTTTCCTCCATGTTGGTTGTGTGAAGATGCATGTGCCGTACACGCGTGTCACACATCACCACATTTGACCGCATATGTCTCGTCATAATTTATCCAACTTCAATTTTTGTGACATTTGTAGTATCTACATAGAATTTATCCATAAATGTGGATGGAGAAAACATTTGGTCTGCATTGGTTGAATAATACCAATATTCATTTCCACCATCTAGATTGACAACTTTATGCTTCAAACATTTTTTTGCCAAAAATGATTTGGATGTCTACCCAATTATTGATACCAGGATGAATTTCCATTTTGTTGAGTGTCGATGGGCTCATTTGCACAGCGAACACCCAAGAGTGCTAACGTGGCTCCTCCTGGTCGCCGTGTCTGTGCTACAGTGACTCTGGTCTGAACCTCTGCATTAGGAGAGATGCCTTCTCCCCTACATGTATTCAGCAGATCAGCACAAACTCCAAAATTGAACCGGCATCAACGAAGAGACCAGTGTGACTGCTAAAGCAGATGTAAGTTCTGTCGTCTTGTCTTCATGTCTGCAGCCAGCGTTGTACCAGGTGCAGGTTCATTTGAGGTGGCCGTGGCAGACGCTCTGGTCAAACACAAGCCCAACGTGAAAGGCAGAGCCCAGCTGGGAGTCCAGGCCTTTGCAGATGCGCTGCTAGTCATCCCTAAGGTGAGGCACCGTCTCCCTCGTTAGTCCAGGGGGTCGGTTGACTTCCTACAGTAAAAGACCTCACCGCCCAAACCTGTGCTCACGTAATCATTTCAACTCACCCCGTCACCGTCGTAGGTTTTGGCACAGAACTCTGGCTACGATCCACAGGAGACCCTGCTGAAGGTGCAGACAGAGTACAAAGAGTCTGGTCAGCTGGTGGGAGTCGACCTCAGCACAGGTTAGAACAACCAAAGACTTCCACGGTTATTCATTGTCTGATATTTGTGGACAGAGTTTCTGGTTTGTAGTTGTTTTTGAGCCCTTTTTATCTCTGTAAAATAATGCCCCCATGGTTTTTGATGCTGCTATAGTAGGCCCGTGCTTGACTGAAATTCATTGTTCTGTCAGGTGAGCCCATGGTAGCAGGAGAAGCTGGTGTATGGGACAACTACAGCGTCAAGAAACAGTTGCTCCATTCATGGTGAGATGAAGTTTTTCTGCTGGGAGAAAACCCAACACTTTCCCTTTGTTCCCGCTGGTCAGTAATGTCTTTTTTTGTTGTTGTTTACAGCACGGTGATCGCCAGCAACATCTTGTTGGTGGATGAGATCATGCGAGCTGGAATGTCATCTCTCAAAGGTTAATGGTCAACCCGAGAAGCGGCGGTTGTTCTTGTACCGGCGGGGATAGTTTTTTTTTCATCTGTGTGAGTCAGCGTACGCTCCTCTCCTCTCTTTCACTCGCACTCTGGACGGACGGTCCACTGCAAACATCCCGGCACCCGTCACAGCATCTGTCAGAAAACGTGCGATTCGTGGGTTTTTCATTGTTTTATCAACACTTCCTGAAACAATTGGTTTATTTATGAGATTTGTTGAAAGCACTGACCTCTGCCTCTCACCTTTGTTTCTACCAATTAAAGGTTTTCTCCGCTGTTGAAAGACGTGTTGTTGTTTTTTTTGGTCTGTGACTCTTGTTCGCTACAATCACAAAAGTCAGTAACGTGATCATTGATCTTCAAACTGCTAAAATATCCTGAACCATTTGACTTATTGATGTTGTTATTGACATGTTAAAAAACTCTAACGGCTCCCTGACTGACCTGTTTGGATTTGTTGCAGCCGTTCACACTTTTATGACTTTTGGTTAGTCTGAAACTCCAACCCTGCCTGTAGTGTGGTTGATATATGTTAGTACAAGTACCACATGTTGATTATCTTTGGAAAGACACACTCGGAATACTAAAATTGTGCACATTTTTTGTTTGAAAAATCTTTTTCTTTTTTTTTAGTTTTGTTGGTGTGTGTGTTCCAGCCGAGGGCCTACTGAGCATTGATAATGAATGAATTATACTTTATCATTAAATTGATCCTACGTTTTCTGGACCACAGCACCACTTACAATTCTGCATTTTAAAGGGAAAACACCCGACCAACAGACACCGGTGGACGAGAGCCATCGAAATGGAAGAGTCCAGAGCCCCAAGTCATCTGTGACCATCACAGTCTGTTCTGGAATGCAGTACGGAGTTCTGAATAAGTACTTCATAAACCATCTAAATGAGTAAACAGGCCTGAATGCCCCGGTTGAACTACCTCCACATTAGGTAGTATTTCGCCTTATTTAAGTGAGCGCCTTTATTCCATGGATTTCTTTTGGGGCAAAGTTTTTCTACAAAAACCGAGAATTAAGAATCTACACATGAAAGTTTGTAAAACTAAAATATACAATTAAGAAATCAATTCAACATTTTAGCCCAATTTATTTTAAATGTATTTCATGTGGCTAAATGAAGAAGTCAAACCCCACCGACGTCTTCGTTCACGTGGTCTTTTTTAACCGTCTTTATTTCTTCAAATATTGTTGAACAGTGTTGTCTCAGTCACCTTATAAACCTGATTATTGACATCTAGAGATTCGGTGAGATGAACTGTTGTATAAAAAATATCAGAAAATCTTCGGAAAACCACGAGGTTTAGGCGGAACCTTGTCAAGACGGAGCCTGTAAATCGTTGAACTCATTTCCGGTACTACAGTGAAAAGTGTCCGGCAGAGAAAGGAAAAAAATTGGAATTCACCTTGTTCCCCGTTGAATATGCTGACGGAGGCGTTTCTGTATTTGTCAGTTAAAGTAATTTTGTGGTCAGAATGAAAGTTCGAATCGCTCCGTGGATGATGGCAGTGCTATTAATGACAGCGGCAGGTAAGAACTCAACCAGTACACTTCGTACACAGGAGTCTTGGTCTCGAAGAATGGTTGGATAAAAGCTAAAGCTAATTCTAATCTCATCAGCATTTAACTTGTATGAGATGTTGATAACTTTTGGTGAATCATGACATTGAATTTTTGTGTTTTTGCCACATACATAATCCTTAAAATGTAAATTTTGCCAAACTGAAGCACTAAGACGGAAGCTGGTCTCTGCAGTTTCTGTGTAGAACTTCATTTAGTTTTGTGAAATTGTTGTGAGGCTTATTTTATTTTATTTTCCATTTTTATTCATTTTATTTCTGCCTTCTTACCTTCCAGCTGTGCTGCGACTTGTGTTTTGCGCAACTTATATGAGCGATGCTTTCTACAGCCAATCTGTTTTGTTATATTTTACCATTCAATAAAGAGAAAATAAAACCACGCCAGCGTCGTTTAGAGTAAATTTGACCTTAAAGGACAGTTGTTACTGTCTGACATGTGTTTTCTACTCAGCGGCTGATGAGATGGTGAACATACCAGAAGGAAAGATGATGATGGGAACCGATGCAGTTGATGGGAGGGATGGGGAATCCCCCAGCAGAGAGGTCAGAGTTGGGACCTTTAAAATAGACAAATACCCAGTCACAAATGCTGATTTCAGGTAATAAACCATTACCATCGATTATGAGTAACACTTTATGATGATAATAATAGTAATAAAGCTCATTAACTAAGTTTTCATCCACCACAGAGAATTTGTGAGAGCACAGAAATACAAAACTGAGGCCGAGATGTTTGGCTGGAGCTTCGTATTCCAGGATTTTGTGTCAGACGAGCTGAAGAGCAAAGTGACGGAAAGGATAGAGGTACTTGGACTTCTATTCTTAATAATTTGGTGTAAACAAAAACACATCCATGGTAGAAAACACACACAGACTCCGTTTTAATGGACTGCATTTCTACAGCCCTTTGCGGACTTTTTTCCCTTTTTTCCCAGTTTGTGGTTATGACATATTCCACAACAGATGTATGAACATAGCAAGTTTCCAAAACCAAAATCAAATGGAGCCTAACAGGAAGACAGAGTTGTCTTTTCTATCATCTGTAAATCCCATAATCTTGATTTGAAGCCCCAAAGCCTGTTTGAGTGGTGAAGTGCTATTGAAACACCAAAACCCATCAAACCTTTGGAACGAAGGCTGCAGAGGATGATGAAGATGCTATTTAAGTCCACCTGAATCCAGAGTTACTGGTCGACATGGTAACCGGTGATGGGAAAGGTCAGATTTCAATTTCGAGTACAAGTGTGCACGTCCGTTCGAGTAAAGCACTTTATTTGACACAACAAAAAAGAAACTAGTCGAGCAGGGCTGGTGGCTGAATTTGGATCTGTTTCTGTTACTTACAAGACCGAACCCCAAACTTCATCAGATGGATGGACCAGAACACCATCCCGATGTACAGCACGTACCGTGCATCTCATTATTTGAGACCGTGAAAACACGGCGACCGAGGCACGTCTGAGTAACGCGTTCGGGCAGTAGTTGCCGGGAAGCGTGCCGTCCGGTTCTCACCTGACGGGCTCCGTTATTCTTGGGGCGGGAAAAGTCTACGCTGAAAAAGCTGAAAGGTTTAAAAGAGACAAAAGGCTGCAGCTCCAATATTGATTATGGATTCACATTAGGATCTTAACTTGACTGCGTCGCATGTACAAACAAAGTGGAAAGGTTTGGTCGTTCCCTACACACTCCGTACACACACACCTAGAACACCTACTGTACGTACGTTTTTCAATCACTGTCCTCATTTGAAGACAAGATCGACGTCGTTGATCCTTTCCTGTAATCTCTCCTGTCCAGTCGGCACCTTGGTGGCTGCCGGTAGAAAAAGTCTTTTGGAGACAGGTGAGGTCATCTTTGTTGCTCACGGATCTCCATCTTTTCCCACATTTATATTCTTATCTTTCGTCACCTGACCTCTGCCCTCCCGTCCCTCTCCCATTCAGCCAGCAGGGCTCGGTTCAGGCATTAGGGATCGTCTGGACTTCCCCGTGGTTCAAGTGAGCTGGAACGACGCCTCGGCCTTTTGTCAGTGGAAAGGGAAAAGACTGCCGACGGAGGAGGAGTGGGAGTGGGCCGCACGCGGGGGCCTGCAAAGTAGGCACGCGCTCTCTAAGGCCCGCGTGACACCCCGAGGCTCGTCCGTTTGCTCTCCTCTAATGTCTTTTTATGTTCCAGGCAGGACGTATCCTTGGGGAAACAGGTTCCAGGCCAACAGAACCAACCTGTGGCAGGTCAGCCAAAGCACGCAGCTCAAAGCTGAAGTCAGCGTTTCAATGCTGATCAAATGAAAGCTTGTGGGTTTTGGTTTTAGGGATCGTTTCCAGACAGAGACACCGCAGAGGACGGTTACCACGGATCATCGCCTGTCACGGCTTTTCCTCCACAGAACAGTTACGGTAACTATCTCGAAAGAACACATTCAAACATTCAAGTTAAGGGGATGGCACGGCTCCACCGACAGGCCAGGTGCTGCATGGAGCACGAGGCCTCCTGGGGGGGAGTGAAAAGGACCTTAACGAGGTTACGGAGTCCACACAGGAGGGACCAAGGCTGCCACGGGGTTCTAAGAGACCGCTTAGGCTCCGACCTCAGAGGGGGTCAATGAGCTTTTTCTTCTTACGGATTTTCTATTGAACTGCTTCTGCGTTCGTGGTTGATGTTCGATGAGCTGCGTGCTTCAGGTTAAAGGTCAGTGTTGATTGTTCGCACAGGACTGTATGACCTGATGGGAAACACGTGGGAATGGACAGCCACGCCCTTTCCTGGAGCTCAGCCAATGTATACCTTACGTGGTGCCTCGTGGATCGACACGGTGGACGGATCGGCCAATCACAGGGCACGAATAACCACCAGGTAAATAACTGTGTTTTCATGGTTTGACCAGCCAGAGTAACGGCTCACGTGATTGGCTGATTGTGCATCATGCAGGATGGGGAACACTCCTGACTCCGCCTCTGATAACCTGGGCTTCAGGTGCGCTGCCGGCGAGGGAAAGAAAGAAGGGAAGAAAAGAGAGAAAAGAGAACTGTAGCTCCGAATGACGATGGAGCTTTGGTTACTTCACTTCCCTTTTCCCAGTCAAAGGACCAATGGCATCAAAACGTAACATGAAAAGAGTTTGTCTGTACTGCAGTAAGAATATGATATATTGATGACACCGTGGGGCTGCCATTCATCTTCCAATGTCTGTTCTTGTGCGTTTGACTTCATCCTCCTCGCGTCGTAGTGTCGATCGGTGCCGAGCCTCTGTTCGGGTCTCGGCCTCGCGGCCTCAAATTAGCGGATGGATTCGTCGCGGATGAGCTGCGGTCTGACAGTCTGTCTCCCCGGGGCTCCATCAGTCCATCTACACCCACATTCTGTCAATCTGAACCATTTGTAATCCGGCCTACAGTCCCAGCGGTTCAGGTTCATCGCTCTCTGATTTAAGGCCGTCTGACTGACTGACACCCGGACCACGGAGTCCCTCGGTAACCCGCCTCCTGGGGTCAGTCCCGTGTGTTGCTGGCTCTCAGACTCCGCCCCATTGATGATGTAGACGAACCTCTGAGTCAAATGGTGACAGATAAAATCTGTTCAAATCAAAACTGTGTATTTTTTGACCCTGTTTTAAAATAAAATGGATGTACTGTAACAATGGAGATAAACGAGTGATTATTCTGGTGGCGTGTTTGAAGCGTGGGAACACGTGGAGGAGGTGAAATGAAGAGTGGAAACAGAACGTTTGGATCGACGTCATTTATTTCACCAAACAGCAGTGAAAAGGTCATTAATATATAATAATCATGTGATGAATCTATTTTGGTCTCCTGATGATGTACGTTTACAGCAGACTTCCTGTCACTGTCCTGTCCTCTGTGTCTCCTTTGTCCTCTGTGTCTCCTTTGTCCTCTGTGTCTCCTTTGTCCTCTGTGTCTCCTTTGTCCTCTGTGTCTCCTTTGTCCTCGGTGTCTCTTGGATCTTGGGCCAACATGACATCACACACTGCACCAACCACGTCCTGAAGAAAAAGGAGACCTGTTGAACAGGACCAAACCTGAAGACAACACCTGCTACGCAGTCGTCGTGGCAACCACCCGAAAAGTCAAGTCTGCGAGTCAGCGCCACGGCGCTGGTGGAGCCGCACCCACGCGACGTCAGGAGCCGTGACGGCTCTCGGCTCGGGAGTGACCGCGCCAAGTGTGACGGGACCGAGGCCGCGACGCTCTGCAACACGAACGACGTCAGTGATGACGGATCCACGGCAGGATGCTGGAACACCGTGACGGGAATGTTGTTGTTCCCGGTGCCAAAGCTACGACTCGTCCTCCGATCAGGTCTGCGGTGGGACGACGTGTTTCTTCGCCTCAGGAATGATGAAGATGAAGAAGAAAAAAAGGAACACCGTCATTGACTCGGCACGATCAAAGAATCACTTATTGCTGCGACGAAGGCGAGGACGGTGGACGGTTCGGTGGCGGTGACGTTGTTACGTTGTTACGTTGTTACGTTGTTACGTTGTTACGTTGTAACGTGATGATTGTGGTGTTCCTGCCCGCCTTGTGGCCGTTCGGTGTGTTTCTTCAGAGGAACACGACTGTTGGAACTCTGCCCGATGTTTGCACATGAAGTTACTGAAGGTGGAACAAAAGCCTCCCCACTGTGACGTCACATCACACCAGACCGTGTCCAAGTACAAATTCAGGAAAAACCAGTTGGGACACATTCTGCGTGCGGCGTCCCTCCTCCTTCCTGTTTTTCACTCTTCCTCTTTTGCCCGCCTCAGACGCGTCTTCAGATGATTTCATTTGAGTCTTTGTTTGACTCCTTGCTGCCACGTTCGCCATGGACTTCACTCAGTCTTTTTCTGTCCTCAACCAGAAGCTGAAACCTCAGTTCACTACCAGAGATCGGCTCTACTCAACTCTGACCAGGCTGGAGGACAGACAACAAGGAGCCCTTAAGGACAGGAAGTCTCTGCCCCAGGAGCTGGAGCCAGAAAGCCCCTTGTCTTCCGCAGAATCACCAGAGACGGGAGACGATGCAGAGCAAGGAGACAAAGCTATCCCTGTTCTCATCGTGGAAGACGTGGGCCAGAAGGAGCCGGCGGACGAAGGGGACGAGTCTGAGGACGCAAACGGTCCAGAGGACGTGAGCACGGAGGAGACGGCCGGGGACGGTGGGCCTCCGTTCGCCAGGCCCTTCATGGACAGGAGCTTACCGGACGTCATCAGGACGGGCAGGACGCTCGCCAGACGCAGAACCCTGGGAAATGTCACAGAGACAGTAGGACAACACTCTTTACGTGGACGTTGTAGTTGTTTGTCTATGTCCCTGTGTGACATAGACAAAGAGATGAGCTGACTCGTAGAATCCACCTGCTGCTCTGTTTTCGTGTCACGTCTCGGTCTGATCCGTGTTGAAAAATATTTCTTGTTACCCCTCACGAATCACGTTGTAAACGTTTGATGATGGGGTGCCGAGGGTAGGTTAGGATGTGGCCCGGCCTGAGGGCCCTGAGCCCGGCCTGAGGGCCCTGAGCCCGGCCTGAGGGCCCTGAGCCTTCACGTGCTGTCACAGCCAGTATGACCGGATTCATCGCCTCCAGTTTCACTCAGGAATCTGGAGTTTCTGTTGAACTGATAACGGATCAAATTACACACAGGAAAGGGGAAAAATCCTCTGTAGTATCCAAAGACCAACATATCTGTCAAAATCCTCATGTAATATTTGACGTGTGTGTGTGTGTGTGTGTGTGTGTGTGTGTGTGTGTGTGTGCAGCTGAATGAAGTCCGTAAAGAAGTGGAGTTATCGCGGCGACGAAGCATTAAACTCAAGGCCCAGGTGGACAAACTACAGGAGAACAGAGACGGACTGGGATGGAGCCAACACAGAGAGCAGGTAACACACACACACACACACACACACACACACACACACACACACACACACACACACAGTGTGTCCAGTGTTTGTAGTAAGAATCATTTCTTCCTGTTCCTTTCCGTCGCAGGTGACAGAGGAGGTTCTATCTGTTCTCGGGTTACTGTACCCGCTCACAGAGCCTGAGTCTAGTCCACCTCACCCCCCTGAAGGCCAAAACCGCCTGGACACCGCCCTGTCTCAGCTGCAGCTGGTGGCCCGCCAGCTGGCCATCAACCACACCAAACAGGTCGGTGCAAATCCAGCGTGTATTCACAGCAGGATGAGGAGAGCATCGAGGCCACGGCGTAAAACTTCAAACATTAATATTAACACTCGCTCTGGATTAAGTACTTCAAAGTAATACTTGAGTATATGTACAGATATCTCATGTCAAAAGATAAACGGACACGTCAGAAAACAAACTGGAGTAAAAGTTTGATTTGGATAGTAACTGTACTTAAGTATTTGTGTTCCTCCCCGTGTTGTGCTGGTGTTCAGATTAACTAGATTATAATCCTGTCCTGTCCTCCTCCTGTCCTCAAAGATAAATATGGAGCAGATCTTCACTTTTAACCTTTGGAGGACTCCTTCAATGAGTTGGACTGTCAGAGTCCTCTATGTAGAGTCCAGAGTCCTCTATATAGAGTCCAGAGTCCTCTATGGAGAGTCCAGAGTCCTCTATGTAGAGTCCAGAGTCCCCTATGGAGAGTCCAGAGTCCTCTATGTAGAGTCCAGAGTCCTCTATGTAGAGTCCAGAGTCCTCTATGGAGAGTCCAGAGTCCTCTATGTAGAGCCCAGAGTCCTCTATGCAGAACCAGAGTCCTCTATGTAGAGTCCAGAGTCCTCTATGTAGAGTCCAGAGTCCCCTATGCAGAGTCCAGAGTCCTCTATGGAGAGCCCAGAATCCTCTAT
>OMNV01024172.1:0-14766 GCA_900303265.1 Brotula barbata
CACAGAAATGCTGAGAGTCACAGTAACTGAGCTCCTAAATCTCAGAGAATGAGGTTTGTTGTGTTGTTTTTCATTTGTGGGGTGATTTTTCAGGGCAAGGATGTGTCAATCATACAAGGACACCAGGGATTTATGAATGCATAGCTTTCCAGCTACTACACAGCTCTTAACATATTCATGTTGGACACTGTGTTGGGTTTAATCACACTTCAAATGCAAGATAAATAGGAAACTTGCATTTAGTTCAAATGAACAGTTTTTGATTGAATTCACAGATAATAGTCAGTTCATTCTATTAAAAAAATCAATTTTTTTACATGTTTCTCATTAAAGAATTACACAAATGCCTGGTATACAGAGGTGGTAAAGTAATATTATGATCACAATGGAATATAGTGTAACTGTTGGAGGACACGTCCACAGGTCACAGTTTCAGCTGCTATCTGGATTTGGCCCTCAGCTGAAGTTGCTAGTCTCACAGACAGAGCTCTCATTTCACCTTAGGAGGCGTGTAGTGGATTCTGCACCTTTCATTGAAAACCTGGACAGAGAAAAATCACACAAGAATAAGTAACAAAAAGACAGTGACAGACAACTCGTGTGGGAAAAAGAAACCATACCTTCAGACTTCTATCATTGACAACTTCTTCAACATTCAACTCTGACTGCATGAGCTTTAACTGGAAACAAGGAAGAAAAGACAACGCGTTATCAGCGGTGTGTCAGGACTTATCAGGAAAAGAAATCCTCCACTAAAGATGAAATGAATAACATTTATGACATAATTTTGTTCCTAACGCTCAGCAAACGATACAGATGATTCATCTGTATTCAATCGAATGTGAGCCCTTGAAAGAAGAGGATTTTATACTGCAGGTACATGGGGCCTTACATACTAGGCTCACAATTTGTTGTGTTTGGGGACCTCTAGTGTTCAAATCAAGAATTACTTTGGTCTGCTCCTTCCTGAGATGTTTGATGAGTGCCAGATTGTCGCTGTCTTTTGCTCTTTCTTCACGCAGTTGTGCCACAACCTCAGAAGTCTGGCCTATACAGGTCTTGATGGCTTTATCTCTGCTAAGATGGGCTTCCATCATCTGGGACCACAAGGAGAAGAGGAGAGGTTAATGAGCACCTGTAGCGGGTTTTTTTGTGGAAAGGAAATGTTTGGACATGGTGGTGGTGTGGTGGTGGTGGAGCTAATGACACTCACGGATTCATAGAGTTGTTTGCATGTCTGCGTGGCATCCACTTTGCCTGAAAAGGAGACTGTGGGCACAGTGGTATTCAGGGCATGCACAATACGGTCATCTATGGTGCGCATCACTTTGAGTACCTCCTGGGAGACATAGTGACAGGGAGAGACCATCAGAAAAACACTGACTAAGGCCTCAGCATCATGCCAGCTCTGTGTTTTGATACAGAGAATCAATGCACGACATCAACAATGACAAGAGGCTTAACCACATTTGCAGCCCAATTCAAATGACAAGTGACAAGTTTCACATCATACTCGGGTGAAATCATTTTTTTAAAATGTCAAAATGACTAATCCATGTTTTATAAAAAAGTTTTTAAATTAAAGCATACTGCAATGGGAAATGTATTTATAGTAGGTCACTTATTATGTTGAATTTATGCAAGCTAGAGGCCGATTGTCCTCGTGTACTATAAAGGATTTTTTCGAGAAATTGTTATTATCATTTAGTCTTTTCCATGTGGTGTTCTTGATCATGATTGCCTTTCTACACCCTTGAAAAAACTCTTAACTGTTTAACCTTAAAGTGGACAATTCAATTGTCAGTGTTTATGATCCCAGATAAATTCTAAAAATAACAAACACCTTATTTACGGTCTGTATGTTTAATGGCTCGTACAGACTGCTGAGTTCGGTGTGTCCAAGTCTCTGGTTATCCAATCAGAAAACAGGCTGTGATCTTTAAGGGGCTTACATGGAAACTAAACGACACACTCCGCTCAATTACGGGTTTAAACTAAACGTTTCACGCCTGCTACCGACTGCCAAGGTAACGCAAACTAATTAATCACATGTTGCAATTACCTGAAAGTGTGAAAAGTCCTCACAGTTTAACGTTCCACTGGGCGCCGCCATAGTGGCCTGCGTGGTCCTCTCCAGTCACAAGGGGACGCAACAGAAAGTGCCTGGACGAAATGCTTTAATTAATAATTAATTGTCCTGGCGGAAGTGACACTTTAACGATATTTTTGTTGCATTCAGTCACGATGTCTGTTTGCATATTTGTCTCTGAAATGCTTTGGACAAGGAAAGTTGGTGTTTCCACTTGTAAGAGCTCTTGTTACAGGTCAACGCTCGAGTCAGTAATTAAAGAAGGGAGGAATATATGATTATGTATATTTTTTTCCTGAACTACATAGTTCAGTCTAAAAGATTAGATCTATTTCACGTGTAAAACAGCTCACAGACGAATGTAATTGCAACTTGTTTGTTTTATGATCAGGCACATCACAGTCCACTACGTTATGTGACGGGTCCTGTTGGAAGGGCTTCGAAACGGCACAGTTTGTACTGTAGCATTTCGTTGACTTTGTTGACAACCGACGGTGATTTGGAGCGTCAGCACACTTTTCATGGCTCGATAATAACACTCCTTTTTACATCGCGAACATGAATTTTCTCAGACCCCGCGTTGCCATTGGAAACTTCATAGGTTCGTATAGTGTGTAATGTGAGTTTGTGTGGCTGTCAAATGTAATTGTGAAATATAGCACCGCTCTCTCTCCCTCCCTCGCCCTTGCTCTCTCTCTCTCTCTCTGTGTATTTAAGTGTTAGCTCTATCTTACTAGCAGAAGTAATTCAATGAAAGTACTGTGAATGAAAACACGTAAAATCATTTTATTCATGATTCTAAGACGTGACATTCGGAAAGTCCATGACGTTACTCCATTCCCTTTCATTTTCGTTTGCTAAAAGGGTATAGTTTGTCGTCTCATTGTGAAAGTTAAGATGACTCCCTTTTTCCGTAAGTTGTCAGCGCAGTTTTTTCTTTTAACTCGCATATATTTATTCCGGATGTCATGTCATCATTTTATATCAATCTTAACAGAATGCATCCTTATGTATTGGGTGTCTTTGGAATCTTTGAACTTTGGCCATTTCAAACAAATAAAAATAGAACTCTTTAAAGATTTTGGATTCTAGCACCCTGTGGCAGGCATTTCTCACTTTGCTATTTATCCACCCAATTTCATTTCATTTTAAAGACCCATGCAGACCAGGTTTTTGAAAGCTTTCTACTTGTGACAATATTTAAATACATTTACATTTATATATACGTATGTATACATGTAGTCTTTATAAGATTGATAAATGTTTTATTACGATATTGCCTCAAGGATATTGATGTAACATCATGTTTACTGTATAACTCATGCTGTAGAAACCTGACACACCTTCATTTTCCCCTAAAAGCTTCTTTATGATAGTGTCATCATGATCCACTGTATCAGTGCAGATAGCAGAGGAAGATGTTTTCATATCATGCCACTTTCTAATAAGTGTTTTGTCGTTGGTATGAGTTTGTTATGAAGAAACAGTGAAATGAGCAGGAGGTATTATATGTTTATAAATTGAATGTTTACCTCTGTACAGGCCAGTGGCGGAGACAGATAACACACACACAGAGTGGCAGAAGGATGTGCAGTAAACCAGTGGAAACCAAAGCAGAGCCACAGCCTGCAGTGCCAGCGCACGGTAGGGACACACAGACACACACACCATTTACCAGGAAGTCTTTGTGGCTCCTGGTCAGAGAATAGTTTACGTTCCCTAATTTAGTTAAAACATCTGATTTAATCAAACCACTCCTTTGTTGTGTCCACCTCTGACAAGATGAAACACCCCTCTTGATGATTGTCTGGGAATTCTGTAGATAAGTCAATTTCTTCTTTGCTTGGCTGAACTCACCATGCGTGCATTGTTTTTTTCACACAGCTCCTAGTGCTGGGTTCAAAATCCCAGGCTACCGGCCGTCAGACATGGACAGGAAGATTTTGTTATGGTCGGGACGCTTCAAGACAGCTGATCAGATACCAGAACATGTGTCGTAAGCAACAACTTCCTGTTTATTTCAGACCTCCCTGCACACTTTTTTGTTTGGTTCTTGGTGTGGTTTATTTTAGTTACATCACAGGAACAGAACAAGCAAACATCATGAGTGGTGGCCCAGCAGGTCACTGCTCTTCCAAGGCAGTAACAGTTCAAACAAGGTATCTGTTTGTTGCTGAGGCAATTACTGAGATTAGGGGTGTCACATTTGATCTGGTGTTGTAATGAAAGGCATGATTGTCACACATAAACTGGAGATGGTCTGCTTTCCATATTCCCAGCAGCATATGAACAAAGGCAAAGCTCACAGGAAATGAGTGAGAAATAACGTGGAATATCTGGTTATGCTGATGTTTGTACCCATGCTTCTCATATGGCAGGTTTGAAATGATTGATGCTGCCAGAAACAAATTGAGAGTAAAAGCCTGCTACGTCATGATGGCAGTCTCAATCGGAGCCTGTCTGGTCATGGTTTTTATGGGCAAAAAGGTGAGTCAAGATAAAGGGAAGCATTCATTATTCTGTATAATCTGTTTCAAAGGATATCTGTAATTTTAGCTATTTTTGGAGTAAAAACACTTCACAAACACAACATCATAATTATCAAAAGATAATGCTTTTACCTAGGTATTTGTGGGTCATTTCATTGTTTGTCTCTACCTCTCACCTGTAATTTGTCCCACTTTGATGCAGGCTGCAAGCAGGCACGAGTCCCTGACTGGACAGAATATGGAGAAGAAAGCTAAATGGAGGGAGGAACTTCAGAGAGAGAGAGAAGCCGCTGCTGCCATGTCTGAGAAGACACAGTAATCAGGGACAAGTAAATAGTCACACATTTTTGTCATACCTTTAGTGCTCAAAATATGGAAATACACATTTTTCAACACTGGAGAGCCAATTAGAAGCACAGTCCAATCTGAAGAATTTGTTTTAAATTGTAGAGGATATCCAACTACCATTTTGCCAAAATATAAGTCTTCTAGTTGACTCGTTTGAGATGGCAGCATTGACCCTTTTTGTGTCAGATTAGGTTTTAGTGATAATACATTAATTGTGCTTTACTCTCTGGTACATGACAGTTCTGTGGAACCATCTCATGAGTGTAGTGCATTTGGCTGTGTGTTCCACCGCCTGACTTTCTAGCCTGATATTTAATCAAATTTTAAGTGCTTATCAATTTTTATAACCCATCTTTTGGTATCGAGTTCAATGAGAAATTTGCTGTACTGTAGAACAGTATCCACCAATGCGCTGAGTAAACTTTCAATGCAAACCTATTTCCTGTTTATCATAAATGGCTTTTGTACTTTCTTTTTAAATAAGAGTGAGGAATTCAAGGACTTTCAGCCTTTTCAATCCAGAATGGTTTTAGTTTGAGTTTTAACATTTTTCTGACCTCATTGCAAAAAAACAACTCCGTATTCTAACATGCTGATATAATTGGTCTTGACTATCCATCAGACCAATAAGCTAACATCCCAAATGATTTCCATTGAATTTGTCATGACGTTTTTTAAAGTAGAATTTTGATTCTCCATGCAAATTTCATTTCAAAAGACTCTTTCCACAGTATAACATACTGCATGTCAGCATTTAGCTTGCTACTCAATGAACTAAATGCTGAATACATTTGAAGCTACAGGTATCGCTTGCTATCAATGGGGGTTTTGGGGCACCAGGGGGGTTGGGAATGCGCTAAATCTGCGAACCTTTACCTCTAGATGAGTCATCATTGCTTTCCTTCATAGTAACATTAGGACTTTGCCATTTCTCTTATCATGTGGGAATCAGAGGAACTCCCTTTTCATAGCAATCTGGCACCACATTAATGTCAGTTTCGACACCAGGGACATTAGGCTCTTGCACAACCTGCAGATGCTTCACGAACAATTGTGCAACAACAGAAACAACCGATTTCCTTTTCCTTGATATATCATTTGATTGACTTGTTTATACCGTAATGGTGAGCAACAGGAAGCCTCCGTAGCATGTCGGACAATTCAAACCTCTTGTAGGATGATGATTTTCTTCTCTACGTAAGAGCACTTTCAGAAGCACTAGAGGTGTGACTCTTTGGATCTATAATAAGGGTATTTAGACTTCATCACTCTATGGTTAATAACAGCAAAAGATGTGCAAAAGGCAAGATGTCATCACTGCGAGCAACATATGTACAATTATACTCTACTAAAGATTTTCAGTGATGCCATTTTCTTTGCTGTACGCCGCAAAACTCCCAAAATATTCACAAAGTTATTCGTGACTGAACAGTGAATTATAGAAATCACAAATTGAAAACCCATAAATTGCAATTGATACCTGTACTGCCGCTCTATCACTGCAGTAATGCAATACAAAGTGGTTCCGTAAGGATGAAGTCTATTATGAAGATCACTTCCAGTTATCAAGACTGTTACACATAGGGACTATAATGAGACCGATTCAATAACCACTTAGTTCATGAAACAGCATTTATGCAAATGGCATAGCAGGACAGTTACAAACTCAATACAATAGCAGTAATGAACATGAATAGCTGGTCATCTCTTGCAGAGATTTTGACATAAGAAATGTAGAGAACTTGGTAAACAAACAATAAGTTTTGCTAACTAAGGTGATCACCAGTATTTTCAAGTTTAATCTGGATTTCTTTTTTGTTAAAATTACCTGGAAGGATTTCTGAAGGATTTTGGCACCATCAGCAAAACGACAGATGCTACCCCCAGTAAAAACTGAAAATGGTAAAAAAAAAGAAAAAAAAAAGACCATGTTTTCAAAACTCCTGACTCAAAAGTTGTTTTTTAAGTCAATGATTTGGCATCATCAAACTAGAAAATACAACCTGAACATACATTGGTTAGCCAACGTTTTTAGATTGCTCACAGCCGAATAGACAATTTTCTAAGGAGAGTCTCAATGGTGGAACATTTTTTTTTTTTTTTTTTTTGTCAGGATACAATTCTCCTAGCTTTGCTGAGGCCGCAGCATCTACTGATTGTAATTAGTGTGCTAACAGTTTCAGTCCACAATGCACTTGAGTCCCATGATGGCAAGGGTCAACAGTGAGGTACGATGTAATCCTTACCATACCCGAAGGAGGCCTGAGGATACAGACCACACCCCTTAACACCTCACTTCCTGAGGAGGGAATAGTCATGTAATCAACCAATTAAATAGTTAAAACTATGGTATATTCTCAAAGAGCAGGCATCAGTTCTGAACTAAAGTGCTGTAAATGAAATGAAAGATTTATGGAAAGATAACAAAAATGCCCACTGGTCTGCTGCTAGACAGACACCAGGGTTAAATAGTCTGCTTTGTCTTGTCCAAGTCTGTCCAATTATCTCAGTGTGCGGGAAGACTCCAGTTCCCATGGTTCCATGGGGTTATGCACATCACACCAGAGGCAGGAGGCAGTCAGAACTCTTTTGGATGGATCCTGTGGTACAAAGGTCTGATTACTGGATGAAGGAATGTGTGATGTGGGACCCCGGAGGGCACGCAAGCAGCCTGGTTTGTCATCAACAAGCTCCATCCCTCAGCAAACCTCTGAAGTTCATATTTTATCCATTTGTGGTTACCTATGGATGGTAACCATTCAATTGCCGGAGAGTAGAGGTAAGGAAAGTCACCTCAATTTTTTTGAGTCGTTAAGTGCGTTCAGCAGAAGTCTGTAAAGTCTTTGGGGTGGGAGTGGCCGTATGATGCCATTGTGAGTAACTCAGTCCAGTAACCACAGTCATTCACGTGGTCAAAGTGTCACAATCAGTCCAGTGTTTAGGTTAATCATTCTCTGGAGGTGGGGTTTTGTAAAACCACGTCCATGTTTGCCTGTCTCATGAGTCATTACTGCCAATCACAGACACTAGTGCAGTCCTACTAACTCCTAAGTTGGAGAACCGGTGTATCACCAATTCTGTGGCCACGATGGAGGGGAGGCTGGGCTTTTCATGTGGGATGAGCTGAGGAGAGAAATCTTACGTGGAGGACACTTATCTGGGGCAATTTAGGGATAGGTTTAGAGGGGTGCAATCTGCTAGGTACCTTCTGGGAATCAGCAGGGGAAATTGGGGTCTGCGTAAGTGGGTGGGTTTAAGATGACGGAGGCGGAGGGATGAGCTCAGCAGAACGATGAGTGAAACCTTCAAAATCTGGCTGACAAGACTGCAGAATTTGACCCACACTGGATGTATCACTAATGTGCTCCTGTAATAATATATTTATTATTTGCAATCATTAAATCAATCTCTCTGACAATGGCAAGGGAGAAAGGGAATCTTAAGTTGTTTTTGCCCTTTGTCATGTAGTGGGCAGAGAGAGAGAAATGACAGACTGGCTGAGTGAGGATGAAGGTTTGGCTTGGGAGGAAGGAGGATTTAGCATTATAGCTGGAAGCCCTCCATTGGGGCTTCACACTGATGGAAGAGGAACTGCTGTTGCTGAAGGTCGACAGCTGGAGCCAGTGACGGGTCCTCATCTTCGGGGCTAAAGTAGCGCTCGATCAGGTCGAAGGCCTTCTGGTAAATTTCCTGGTTCTCATGGCTCTGCAAGAACTCCAGCTTGTCTAAACCTGGGGCGGAAAAAAACAATTGGCAAAACAAATCAGACTCTGCTTGTTGTATTGCTTCTAGATAGGTTAATTAGAGGACAGAGAACATGAAATTTGCCCGTAACACAAACCATAAGCCTCTTCAATTAGTGCACAGTAAGGGTTTATGCCTCCTCCTCTCTTGGCCTCCAGTTCTCCCAAGCGCAGGATGTTCTCCAGGCCATTTAAAGCCACCTGCACAATTTTGGAGTCCATAAGTGTGAGCAGGTCACATAAAGGCTTAATGCAGCCCAGCTCCACTAGATGTCTGTAGGGGACAAAGCACACAAAGACAACAATACAGATTAGACCTCTTCTTGTCCTCACTGCAAAAATATTTGGCCTAAGTGCAAATACAAAACATCAACACAAGGTGCATGATGTGTCCAGTATTGTTTCCCACAGAGAAACTGTCAAGTTGGGAATAATAGAATAAAGCAAGCTAGTGTTGAACAGCTGTGGAAGAATGGGTTTAGAAACAAACACTGGCTGCATCTAGAGTATGTTTATGTGCATCAGCAATCTAACCTGATCTGCTCTGCAGAACCTCCAGATGTGGCATTGGTGATGGCCCAGGCTGCCTCCTTCCGTGTACGGAACTCTGCCACTTGCAGGATTGTGATGAGGGGAGGCAGCAGGCCTGCGTCGATCACCATCTACCAAGAGAAATGAGAGACATAAGGTAGAGAAATTCTCACAAGAAGCGTCATTTTGATGAACACATCAGACTGAAAACAGACACGCAGATTGGTAATAAATGTGAATGGGTTCTATCCCTAGATCCAGTTCAATCTGTCGTCCAAGTTTCATTGAAATCTGTCCGTTTGAGACATCCTGCTCCCAGTAAGATGAACAGACAAATACGACCATATCATAAGATTCTTGGCAGAAGTAATTTAGTAGCACCGTGTCAAACATGCCTGTATTTGCACCCGATTCCCTGCTGTGATGTTTGAGATAGTCCAGCAGGCCTCCTTCTTAATGGATTCTTTGGGGCTGCTGAGAAGGTGGAATAGCGACTGCAAGGCTGAACAATTCAGGATCACCTAGACCACAAAGAAAACCTAGTCAGAAATATTCCATTCACATGGAGTTCTCTCTTTCTCGAAAACATTATTGTCAGCGTGAACTTTAACATTAGGACAGAAATTGTCATTTGTGCGAACGTGGATTCAACAATGTACCTGCCTAATACAAACAGCTTGAATACTTTGTGAAGAAGTCGCAGAAAATTGTGTGGGCACATATTGCTATTACCTGTGTCTGCAGGTCATCTCCGGTAACTATGTTCCCCACAGCCCGTAGTGCAGGAGATACCACCTTATAATCCGAGTGCCTAGAACAACACAGCAATTGGGCTTTGTCATTAAACTGACAACCTTGAACATACCAGATAACTGGTTTATGTATCTCTCCACTAATAAATATCAATGCCTTTGAATGTATATGTTGAAGGCCTTACATCAGTAGTTCTACCAGCCGGCGGCAGACTCCTGAATCAATGACAGCCTGGATTTTGTCATTGGGGCCATCAGATAGATAGGAGAGCGCCCAGCATGCGTCAGCCAATATGTCTGTGTCATTGACAAACAGCAGCCATGAAAGAACACTGAGACAAGGGGACACCTGGAAAGAACAGGACACAGAGAGAGAGAGACAATGGATGTTATATAGGGAGCATGTATGCCCTTCAGTTCATGTTAGGCTCTGTTTATTATGTTTTTTTTTTTAAACTGAACTTTAAATAGGTCATGATGCTGAGAAATAAGATACAACATACTTCAGTAATGTGAATGATATGCTGTTGCTATAGTAATGTGTTTATTTTAAATTTACTTTGCTGAAGTCTGGAGGTGGGTTCTTTCCTCTGCACAGATTCGAAAGCGCCCACACAGCATTTCTCATCATTGTCAGACGATTCTGTTTGGCCAGTAATCTGTGACAAGAGCAGTGTACATTTTACCATGAATACAGATTCTATAAATGGTAAATTTACTGGTTTGTTCTCAACTTCACTCCACTTACTGGACCAGAGAAGGCAAAATGTTGCAGTCTATGACAAAGTCTCTGCATTCTGTGCTGTCGCCTGCTATGTTTCCCAAGGCCCACACTGCCTGAGGAGGTAATACAATTACTGTTAAAATATTTATTGAAATGACTCATTAGAAGAGAAAAGGCTTGATCAAAATAAGAAATGAAAAATGACAAGTCATGATAGGCAAAACATTTTCAAGATGTAACATTACGTCTGACAACAAGATGAAATTCTTTTAGAAGTAATGACCGAAAAAATCTGTTGATCTGTTTTCATCTTACCTGTTCTTGTACGTCTTCAAAATCAGAGCTGAGCATCTCTATGAAAATAGGCACAGCACCTGCCTGGATTACCACTCGCGTCTGATGAGATGTACCTGATGCAATGTTGGTCAGCACCCACGCAGCCTCGAACTGAGATAGCAAAAAGTTGAAAAGTATCTCTTAAGCAAACTCGCGCAACAATTTTTCTCCTATTTCTCTACTTTTGCCTTTCATTTTCAATCACACCTTAAGAAATATAACATAATCAAATAAGTATAACTTAATCAATATTTCTACCAACAAATATGTCTTCTATCATGGTTCATTCAATGTTTTTGAGTCCTGTTTTGATGTACCTGCAGTGTGCAGTTTTCTCGCCTCTTTAGAAACTCGACAAAGCGTTCAACTACCCCAGGAGTAGCAATAACCTCATCAATTGGTGGGTTGGGTTCTGTTTGAGAGACAAAGCATCGTCAGCTGAATCCAGTACACAGGCAGTCTGGCTTGTCATGAACAAAAGCAAAATGTGCACATTAGGAGCTCTGTACAGGTATGGCACTCTTACCCTTAGACAGGAGTTTCCGAAAACGCTGAGTACCCATCAGCTGCTGCTCAGGAGAACTAGAGAAAATCATTTGAGTCATGTCTTCAGAGATCACAGCACCCTGTATGACAAAAATGTAGATATGACAAAAGGCACACTGTATGTAGAAAGAGGAATCTCTTCTCTTGACACTCTTTCTTCTCACCATGACGGGGTCCATGTTATTAGCCTGGGACTCCAGATATCCGCTGTCGGCCATTCCGTCATCTTCCAAGATGCCATCGTCCTCCACTGTGGCAACATTCCTCCTCTTAAACAGCTGAAACAGAATAGTATTTAAAGACAGTTTGTAATTATTATCATGGTATTGAAGAAATATTGTGAAACTGTGAGTTTGTTTCTTCTCCATTGTTGATATTAGAGCTGAACAGTTTTGGGTCTTTTTAATTGACTTTCTCAATGCTAAATGCCGACTGACCCGCATTTTTGGGTGCCAACGCTTACTTGGCTGTACCTCTAGAACAAATAATGGCTTAATGGCCTTTTTCTGAAGAAATCCCAAGTTTCTACCTCCACTCTTAGCTCACCTGATCATCCTTCTTCTGTTTGCGGAGCTGCAGGCCTTCCTCTTCCCTCCTCCTCCTCATTTCATCTGTATTGAGTGAGTTGTTCTTGTAGCTCTTGAGTCGTGCGTTGTCCTTAACCTGACTCATTGTGTAGCCTGGAACGATGCATGAAAAACATTGGGGTAAGGTTTGGTGAAAATACAATCGTGTAACTACTATAATATAGCTTGTGACAGTGAGCCCGGTCAGCTTTGTTGTGAATCAACAGTTAAGTACCTTTACATGAACTGCGATGGCGCCAGCTGTTTGTGGGCACCTTAACCAGTTCAAGCGGGAGTAAATTATAAAGATTCTCTTACCGTCCACAAACTATTGCTGCCTTCGGGCACGAAACCGAAGTTGACTTGGCTAAAAGTGAGAAACACACTCCATTGCTTGATGGGGCCAAAGGGGGCATCTAAGGTTATTAGCAAGCTTACTAGCTTTGGGTAGTATCATTCCTGAACTACCAATAACATGCCTGTCTAATAATCGCAGATGCTGCTCAGATTTGGCAACTACTCTAAAAGATGCATTGCATAGATTAACAGTGTTAACTGGATAAATCAAGAGTCCAGGGGAGGAACATAGTTAGCTACAAAGCTAATGTCATAGCCGTGTTAGTGCCGAAAACTAGCTTGATGGCTAACAGAGATTAGCTTCTCCGCTAGCTGATTTAGCTAACCGTATCTCTGACATACAGCGACAGCCCCAAATCGGGCTAATATTCCCTAAACACGACAGACGTCGAGAGGCAGACTATCTCCGAAATATATAAGGTTACTAAATGGGAATTATGAAATTCTCTAAATAAAATCTGACCTGTCAAATTGGGCTCAGTAATCCCCTTATTCTCTAGGCCACCGCTCGTACAGCCCGTCGCCGGTACAGTACTGCGCATGCGTAATACTAAACGGACCCCTCTCTTTACACCCTTGCCAGGGCGAACTGCGTAGTACATAAACAGAGAAGATGTCGTAAACACGCAGGGAATATGTTGTCTCCTGATTAAAACACAGAATATACAAATGACCAACCGCTGAGTGCAGACCACTTTATTATGTTTTTTGTGGAAAGAAGGACGTAATTACATGCATGTATGCGGAGTTGAGACAACACTACCGTCGGCCCATCAGTTGTTGGAAGATGTGAGATTGTCTGATGGTTAAAAGAACGATGGCGCCAGTGCTCATAAGGTGGACGCATGGGCCGTCTTATCTGCCAGGGACAGGCTTCGAGATAAGAGCACAACACACACACACACACACACACACTCGTAATATGCCAACACACTAGAGCTTGGACGGCGACTACAGGAATAACACGTTTAGATCACAACAAACAGAGTTCCAGTTTCTAAACAAATGACAACGGTGTCACATAGATGAACAGCGAGACGTCGTAACAAAGAAAAAAAAAACAATGTCAAAGTGACTATAGTCCACCAAGTTTATTTTTATAGCCCAAAATCACATACAACGGATCCCCACCGAGCACAAACACCCCCACGAAGACGCTTAAAAACTGTCGAAAAGCAAGGGAAGGGAAATTATTTAAAAGCGTTCGCTGATTTATCAATAGATCAAGGTTAACCAACAGATTTAAATTATCCGTTTTTGTCTTTCATCAACACGAAAGTTTGCTGTTTTCTTCTGTTTCATTACTGAATCTGATTTGTGTTTTTGACTGATGTTGGAGAGTTTCATTGCAGCAATGTGGGAGGTACACGGATGCAAGTTTGGATGTAAATGTGGGATATAAAGTTTAAATTCCTTTATAAAATTGACATTACCTTTACGGCTGCTGATGACATTACATATTTTTATTGTATTTATTCATTGGCGGTTACAATGTGCAGCGGCTGCCGGGTTCGGTTTTCCTCACGTTACGGTTCGTAACTGTGGCGTCACTTTTTAATTACGACATATGCGGTATAATGATCGTATTATTCCCGTTGCAATGTGAAAACATACGAAAACATAACACAGGGTATTTGTAAGAATGAAAGAAAGTCCAAGGTTGAGGGACTCTGCAATGCGCGCACACACACGTACACGTACAGCGTCACTTTTACGCATATGTCTATTTATGCATATAAGTTTATAAACTTGTGCGTTTAAGAGATGCATCTCGTGAACGATCTATTTTTCTGCAGTGGGAGATGTGAGGGTCAGTGGGAGGGTCAGTAGTCCCTTTACTGAGAAAGAGAGAGAGAGAGAAGGAAAGCGTGTGCGTGTCTATCGGAGAGAGAGCATGATTGAGAGGGAGAAAAGGAGGGAGGGCTTTTGTCACTTAGTACCTGACCTTTTAGCCCTTTCCAGGCTATTTAGTGCAAACAGGTGCATCGATGTTTTAGGGTGCATAGAAGGAGAGAAAGATACTTTTTATGTCACTTCTACAATTAGGAGGCACCATTTTTAGACAGCTAATGGTTTTCTGACAGACAGACAGACAGACAGACAGACAGACAGACAGATAGATAGATAGACAGATAGATAGATAGATAGATAGATAGATAGATAGATAGATAATTTATTAATCCCAAAGGAAATTCAAGTTATCCAGTCACTGATAACAACAGAACACCAACAATAAGAAAATCAAATTAATTTTAATAGAAACATATAACATAACATGACATATA
>OMNV01024172.1:14786-57337 GCA_900303265.1 Brotula barbata
TAATATAAAATATAACAACCAATATAACAATATATATATATATATATATATTCACACACACACACACAAATAAATGTCTGGTTTAGCCGTCAGGGGGTTGAGGGAGGAGTTGTGCAGGCGTATGACCTGGGGGACAGATAGTACAACTTGGTGTATTAATCACCAAACTTAACGAGATGTGGAGATGAAAGACAATCACCCTAAGTGCAGATGGACCAGGTAGGAATGATGGACGGGAGGGGTCTTTTCCTTCCAGACAGACGCCTGACAGCCACCTGCCAAAAACATTGATACATCCACCATCCTACAAATATGAGACACTCCGGCTAAATCCGCGGACGTCTCCAAAATGTACAGTGCGCAGAGAAACACAGTGGTCCGCAGTCCACAGATGCAGGACGGGGACTTTGACATGTGGCATGACTACATGAAGCTGGGCGCATTGATTCAGCAGCTTAGTGGATCCCAGACGGAGGACATCAGAGCCAGACCGAAGAAACACCTGTGGTGGAGCCGGGTGCCCCCCAGTGAGGATCACAGAAAGTCCGGTTCAGCCAGCAGCCTCTCGGACGCCAGCAGCGAGCTTCCATCAGGCTTCTGTCGCTTCTGCAAGCAAAACGGAGAATCTGCGACGGTCTACCGCTCACACAAGCTGAGAGCCGAAGACGGCAAACTCTCGTGTCCCATCCTCTGGAGCTACACCTGTCCCATCTGTGAGGCCACCGGGGACAAAGCGCATACACGCAAGTACTGTCCGCAGGTGCTGCGCAAGGAGGCGAAAAGGATGCTGCCGGAGACAGGCTTCTAACTGTCCGAAACGTTCTGTTCACGCGTTCCTGTTCCCCTTGAAGATGGTTTGGTTCCTCTCGTTGAATATGGGACCTCACATCCCCCATGGAGTTGTTGTCATGAGGGGACAATGATTTTTAATGTTGATTGTTTTTATGTGTTCATCTGTCAGTCAAGTGTTGTTACAGTAGGATGTTTTATCAATGAAAACCGGATGCGGAAAAACAAACAAACATGGCATTCCGAGATTGAAAAAGTCAAACTGTTTTGTCTGTTATATAAATACAAATATAAACCTCCTTATGCCTTCGTTTTCTGTTTTGATTATTTTAGTGTTATTTAGGGTTTTGTTGGCACTGAACGCCTGTTTGCGATTATGCGCTTTTACGCACGGCCATGTGGTGATTGCGGATGGGTCATGCAGAGCCCAGATCCGACCAGAATCAGTACACAAAGGCAACCTATTAAAATAAAACAATTCGAAAAAAACAACAACAAAAAATTAAGAGAATAAAAGCTTTCTTGGTGAATCAATTGTACGAAACAATAAATGACCAAATTGTAAAAACAAATAAAAACCCAACGGAAATTCAGCAATAGATAACTGTTTTGTGATTGGCCAAAAGATTTATGCCAATCAATTCAGAATTAAATCTTTTATTTATGGGCTTGTGAGGGACCTACTGACAAATTGTGGATGGTACAAGATGCTACTGAGCACGTGTCTTGTACTATCTTGTACTATCTTGTACTATCTTGTACCATCTTCCCACAAATCGGACTTTAGGCGCATAACAAACCAGCTTATATAAACCCGTGTATTCTTTTCGTTTTGCCTTTATTTCCTTGATATCTTCTTGGTGCATAATCTCCTTTTCTGCGTGTAAACCCGTCTTGAACACCTCCTATAATTACGCCGTATGACATTTCTTGTTTCAATATGTCCACCACACACGTGCTGAAAGGCCATAAAGTCAGTCTGTTACACAAGCAGTTTTGTAAACCGTCAAGCTCCTCCTCTTCAGCATTCTGTCTCAGCTGTACTGCCTTCAAACTCCACTACCCCGAAGAGCTGTCGATCAGCGGTATGCCGAACGATTCTTTAATCGATTAATTTATTCACAGCCTGCAACCCAGATTGCGAGTGTTTACTCGCATTCTCCAGTCGATTGTTTTGTGCGAGTAGAACTCTTGCGGTAGGTTATGGAAGACGATGGGAGATCCCGGCACAGGGAAAACAAACCTCCTAGTGGGACTAGTTGGAATGCAGCGCGCACACACACAAGGATGAGCAGATATCCCGGTTGAACCGCTGCATGTGTTTACTCTGGCTTCCTTATCCCAAAACCTCTGCTAGTTTGAGTTGCTTAAAGGTTTGACACTTCAATTATAAATTCATGTTAGAACTAATGGGTCTTATCTGTGCAGATGTGTGATCACTTGTTTATGTAATATAATGATTCCCTTATGATTTCATTGTTACGACTGTATGTGTGCACTGTCAGTCAATGTGACTAATGTGTTAACTGACTGATTCTGTGTTATCCTCAGTCTTATGCGTTCATTCCAGATGTGAGACGTTGTTAAAGAATGAACAGCAGAGATTCATTTTACTGTTGAACTCAAAGGCTCGATGTAGAAAAACTTACTGAAGGTGTTTGGTTGATATAAGACGACTTTGGGATGATTGATTTGATGTTAAGTCTATTTATCTATTTATTTGACATACCCGGTCCTACTAATTAAAATAGTCTGGTAGTCAAACTTTAGCGTCATGGTGGATTAGTGGTTATCATCGTAACCTCACAGTAAGAATATCGGGATCTGTGTCCTGGGCTGACCCTGGTCCTTTTTTGTGTGGATTTTACATGTTCTCTCCTTGTCCGAATGGGTTTCCTTCCACCTCCAAAGAAAAGCAGCCCAGGTGAACTGGAGTACCTGAATTGCCCATAGGTGTGAATTGAGTGGTTTGTCTCTATGTGCTTGGGCCTTCAATGGACTGGCGACCTTTTCAGGATGTCCAAGCCTTTTGCCCATGACTGTTTGGATAGTTTCCAGCCCCACCGCTACACCTACAATGATAAGTGGTTTAGATATGGGATGGATGGATGGATGGATGAATGGGTAGATGGATGGATGGTAAAAATTGGCGAGCGTTCAGTGCTTTTTTAGTCACCAGTGTCAGGCACTGGGAAGGGAAACAGTCTGAAAGGCTGACACGAATGAGCAAATTCAAGGAATTTTCAAACTTGGTAAGCTGATTGATACCTTTTTTTTCCTATAATGTACAAATGTCTGTGGTTTTAGGGTCGATTCGTCAAAATCAAAAAAATGGCAAAACAGCAAATTAGCCTCGTCATTGCCATAGTGCTCTCGGTGCTTCTGTTTGCCACTGCGCTGGTCTTCAACGCTCTGGCTGGACGCGGCTCAGGTAAGTCCATATTTTTATACTCCGTATACACACAGTAACAAATACTGCTCAGTATGTACAGTAATAGTCGTACATGTAATAATGTGTAAATTTCTCCCACAGATCCATTTTTGGCGTCTACGGGAAATATTTCGGCTGCATTCCCGACCGAGATCACACCAGCAGGATGGACCTTTACTATTTGGGCAGTCATCTACATCTGGTTGACTTTATTTCTGATCTACGTCCTCTCTGGCCTCTGTCGGAGGTAAGAACACGTCAAAAGAGAACATATCCTCCGAACATTTAATCAAACCCTGCTAATAAATGTTGTTTTTTTTTCCCTCCAGAAATACACACGGCCCTGTCTACTGCAGCCCTCCTGTTCTGACACACGGATTTTTTGTGTGTTGGTGTTTGAATATGTGCTGTAACATTGGATGGCTGTTCCTCTGGGACCGAAGGTGAAGCGGCAGCTGTTGAACATCATGTTTACATTTTACAAATATTCTACCATAGTTTCGAACACAACGAGATGTGCCGCCTCTTTTCATTCTGCCGCAATGTGTGTGTCCGTGTGTGTGTTTTTACTATAACGCATCAGTATATTACATCACAATACAGTAAACTAACTCATATAAAAATGACAAAACTAACTATAAAGAAACAATAGTTATCAATTTATGGAAGAAATGTATTACTTAAGGAATTTTTTTTTAAGGATCAGAAACATTTTTCATGTTTTTTGTTGTTATCTTCTTTCCCTTATTTCTACCTAAATGTACTGTTTTTCATGCCAATCCAAGGCAGATGGTTGGCGCCCTGGTTGTCCTCCTCCTGATTGCCTGCACAAACTATGCCCTAATATTCTTCTCTTGCCATGGACTCCATGTTTATGGGCAATGGCTCAACAAATACCACAAAGTAGACCTCTGGCTCCATCGTGTGCTGGTTAGTCTGACAAGCTTTTTGCATTTCTGCACCCACGTTTCTCGCATGAATCCTATTTTTCCTCTGAAATCAAACATGAAGGTGTAACTGTCATATGTTGTCTCCCTCACAGATTCAGAATGGCGTGGCCGTATATGCAACATGGACAACCATCGCATCCCTTATTAACTTGGCCATCGTTCTGACCTTTGATGCAAATATTTCCCCAACAGACTCGGCCACGGTGTCGCTGTGTGTTCTGACTGTTGTTTTGTTTGCGTGGTAGGTGCAGAGCAGCTGAGAAAAAAAAAAAAGTTTTAAAATATGAATTTGAAATATGTTGATCAAAAGCTCATTCTTTCCAGGTTACTTCTGGAAAACTCTCTCCTTGACAAACACGTGAGGTACATCCTCGTCGTTTACCCGGTCGTTATCTGGGCTCTGTGTGGGAGCCTCGCCAAAAACTACGACACCGCAGATCCTGGTCGCAATGACACCTTCATCGGTGAGCCTCTTCGTCATTCTCAGTTCCCTCCTCTGAATGCTTGTCCCATTTGTTCCATATCTCATGAACAGTAAAGCTGTTCAACTCCCACAAATGGGTCCATACTCATAAACATGATCTACTTTTATATACTATAAAATAAATATGCATTTTAAAGTTAAGGCCTTTAACACCAGGAACACCAAAAAACATCTGATCAAAAAAATCCTAAAATCTATGAAGGTGACTCTTTATTCAAGCATCCAATCTTTTATGTGGTCACTAATCCTTTGCTATTCTCTCTCCACAATAGCTGGACTGTTGGCTTCAGCCGGCGCCATGTTTGTTGCTCGTGTTGTTTTGGTCATTTGGCGGCACGTGAAGAATCCCCTTTACAAAGAGTTCAGCCTGCAGGTCATGGGACCCATGGAGATGGCCAAGCAGCAGAAAAAGATATTTCAGTGAGGGCCCTTATTTTTCATCACCCTGCTCTTTGCTGGAATACAGACATGTGAATTAATTGTTACGTTTGTGTGCATAGTTTATCAGAGAACAGATATGAGAAAAGGTACAACTATCGTGACAATAATGCGATCAAAATCAAATGAAGCTGACAATGACTCAGTGAGTCCTGTTGTTAAATCAAAGTTCATTCGCGTCTTTGGGAGGCTTTAGATTCATTTCATAATAACATAATAAGGGACGATTAAGTCATAAATTGTTGTATTGATAGACGCAGATAGTTAGACTGAAGTGAAATCCAGCAATTAATAAATGTTCTAATTCCTGGTGAATGAAAATATGTAAAAAATCGACTGATTTTTCGAATTGAAATCTACTGTTGATGGACTTGGATGGGACATACCATTATCATTCTACTGATCATTTCAGGTGAGAAATGACACAAAGTAGAGACATAAGGTGTGCGGCACCAATCAGACTTTGACACCTGCAGTTCCCTGTAAATAACACATATTGCATAATCCCAAGATGTTACATATGTTATGATTTTGTCATGTAACTGGATTCCAAGTACTTAATTCCTATAAAGGAGAATCAAAAGGGATTATTTCATTTCTATTATTCCATTTTGTAAACTCTTACCTGATATGCTTTCCTTGGAATTGTCTCTGAAATCATTTGATCTATAATCTGTAATTTTTATGTCTAAATGCCTTTGTAAAGCACTTTGAATTGCCTTTTGTGTATCATGTTATATGAATAAATTAGCCTTTTTCGCAATGAAAAGTCAAGTTTGTTTGTATAGATCACATACAATGTCTCAAAGGGCTTCACACGCCCTGAAAATAACATGAAAACAACACTTGAGACCAGAATTCATCAGAAAATCCACAGAGATGTGGTCAAAATAATTAGAGAGAGAGAGAGAGAGAGAGAGAGAAAACATAAACAGTCATTCGTGTCATTTACAAGCCACATTATATGGAAGCCTGTCATGGAATATAAGTCCTGTTTGTTGGTTTTTTTTATGATTTATGGCAGCAACGTATATGTGATAAGAGCTGCACGTGGTGCGTTCAATGACCATAAAAGCTTCTGTTGCACAACCAGCTGTTGTATAAAGAAAGCAGCCCCCAAACACTGCACCTTCACTGAAGCTCTTCATTCTGATGACTCGACTCACGCAGGGAGGAGAAAACGAAGGTATGATTCCTCTGACTTCATTAAGCTGCCATTTATAATTATCATCATCTTTGAAGGAAGTGAACGTGGATTTATGACATTTCTGAGCTCAAACGTTATGATCCATGTTTTTGTCTTCTTTGGAGTAGATTTTTTCTGAGAATTTAGCAAACAATTGTAATTTAAATCATGAATTTGAAGCACATATTTAATTTTAATATTGCACCACTGTGTGATGCAGCAAAAATGATCTTTAAGGCTTTTTTGATGATCAGAAATGATTATTGGAAAGCAGGTGAAACCTTCAGATTATGGCCATAACCTGTGTGACCCATAGTATGAATTGCACAATAACAACTGTTAATTATCACTTGGCCCACCCACACAGGGTCCAAAGCCGGGTTCAACTACAGGCCATGTGGTGCTCAAGGACCCTTCATCATTTTTTGGAATGCTCTATATTCCCATAAGTAACATGAATAAACCGTTGTTTTATTTACCACAGTTGACCACGATGGGAAAACATCATTCTGGACGTCTTGCTGCGATACTGGTGTCTGTCCTCGGCTACGTCATTAGCTTAGTGTTCAACGGTCTGTCTGTGGTTGGAATCGGTGAGTGGTTTTGCTGGAATTTTTGGAATTCTGTTTTATCTTGAGAGGTTCACTCCATTTTTAAACAAATGCTGTGTCTGTTTAACTCCCCCTCTCACTCTGTCTCAACTCTTCATTTGCGTGTTCTCTGTAGGTCCTTATTCGACCACCACGGCCAATGTGTCCGCTGTGTTTGACACTCAGATCACACCTTCAGGATGGACCTTCAACATCTGGTCCGTCATCTATGTCTGGCTCACAGCAATGATTGTGTACATCCTGTCGGGCCTCTGCAGAAAGTTAGTGGTCACTTTGGTTTATTTATGTGTGTTTATGCATCACGTGCATTGGTGGGAAATTGATGATATAGTTTAATAAGTTGTTTTAAGCCTCAGGGAAGCAGAGAAAAAAATCTTTTCATACAATTTTGACCTGCTGTGATTCTTTTACTTTTAGGAATGGCAATGGTTATGTTTACTGCAGCCCCCCAGTGCTGCCTTATGGATTCTTCATTAGCTGGTGCATCAATCTGTGCTTCAACATTGCCTGGCTGCTGGTCTGGGACAGAGGGTAAGACTGCTGAAATCACTCCTGTGCTTGATATCCTTTTGTTTTACTAATTAACAGAGGCATAAGAATGAAATGTGTCTTTTCTGCTCTTCTTATCCTTTGCTGAAGATTGATGATTCCTGCACTGGTATGTCTCGTTCTGGTCATCTGCACAAACTACTCCATGATCGCATTTACTTGCCATGGACTCCATATTTATGGACCCTGGCTGAAGAAATACCACAAGGCAGACCTGTGGCTCCTCCGTGTGCTGGTTAGTATGAGGGAAAGATGATCTTTATTTTGGTAGCCGTATGTTGCCATCATCAAATCAACAGATTTGGGTATTGCCAGCTCAGGTCAGACACATTGAAGTGCCCAAAAGAGCCTTTTTTTCATTCTGTGTGCTCAGTAATGCTGCATCAAGTAAAGGAGCAGGAACGGGTGTAGAGCATTGCAATGGTTTCCTAACTGGTTCATATTCATAATGACAATAAGAACATGGCAATCTGTGAAAAATGTCCCCTTTATTTGCAGGTTCAGAATGGTGTGATGTTATACACAACATGGACGACCATTGCAACTCTCATCAACCTGACTATCGTCTTGTCTTATGATGCAAATGTGTCTCCAGTGGATGCTGCAACCATCGCATACTCCGTTTTGGCTGTTGTGCTGCTGGTGTGGTAAGTGCAAAAGACACAAAGCACTAAAAAGATGTGTGAGAAAACGAAGTGCAAACACTCAGGCAACGTGTCTTCACAGGTTTATCCTGGAGAACTTTGTCCTTGACAAACACATGAGATACATCCTCACCATCTACCCTGTTGTGATCTGGGCTCTGTCTGGAAACCTGGACAAAAACTTTGATGCTAAATCACCCAACCGCAATGGCATCTTCATCGGTAAGACACGCTGTATGGAGAGTGACTGTCAAATGAACAAGACATTCATCAGAACAAGCTCTGTTGCCAAGAATCAAATTCAAGGAAATGCAATCAAGGATAATGGGAAAAAGGTACAAAATTGATTAGAAAAATGACCCTTGATTCTGAATTATTCTTAATTTGAAAAAATTAAACATTAAACGGTATAGGTTTTGAAGCAAAAAAACCCTAAAATAGCAAAAAAAAAGCTTCACACTTCATTTACTTTCCCCTCAGATAATGTAATAATGTTATGGACTGAACATGATATAATCTGAGTGTCTTGCAAAGCTGTAGTAACTGTATTTCCTCCCTCAGCTGTGCTGCTGGCTGCAGCCTGTACGCTGTTTGTCTTTCGGATTGTTCTGGTGGTCTGGCGTCACATCAAACAGCCGCTATACAAAGACGTCAGCCCTCAGGCCATGGAACCCATGGAAACGGCTCAGAAGCAGAAAAAACTATTTCGCTAAATATTTAGTTAAATATTTTGCTGAATATTTTTTCTAAATTACACAATAATACCTCTGACTATAGGATATGATGCCATTTCATATTTGGTACAGGTGTTTAAAATCGACTGTGAATGTTATTGTTGTATATTTTGACAAATTGTAATTAAAAGTAAATACTAATACTGTACACTTCTTAAGTTAGGTATGATTTTCTGCTTGGTCTGAGTTTTAAAATTCATTACAGTAACATTTACACTCCATCTTCATTTTCAATATGTGCATATCGTCATATGTTTGGTATCATGAAAATGAAAATTGAGGGAGATTGACCTTCAAGTTTAAACAGTTCTCATTTTATTTATTGTTTTTTTTTTTTCATGTTACATTAAGTTTTCAATTGTCATTGCTGTAATTGTCAGTAGCTACCTTTTACCTCTAGGGGGCAACAGCACACACACGGCTGTATTATTATTTTCATTTTTCTCAACGTTTGTAAAGGCACGAGCCACATTCCGTACCACTAGGTGGCGGTAGTGCTCCGTTTTATTTTATGTCGAGACCAAGCCTCAAGAAGAGGAAGAAGAATGTGACGCAAAAGAGTAATATTTTTCCTGAGATTGGTCTTTCCGGCGTTTGTGTGTATCTTCTCTACATTGCTTCTCACATATTTGCAAGCGGCAACAGTCAAATTAAACAGTCTAAGTTTAGGTCTTTACAAAAGGGCAATTTTTATCGTCGTAGTGTTGCTTTTGTATTGGATGAGAGATAACTTGAAGGGAGCTAGAGAAATACAACTGCCTGAAGACTAAACCCGGGGATACATTGTTTTGTTTGGTTTCGCGCGGCACTTTTGTCCATTAGCTTTGTTTTGATCTTAACGTCAGTTATCGAACAAGCTACATACTCCAACAACAACAACCAAGTTTAACGTTGATACTCCGTTTAATGTTTTATAGATTTAGGTCCCCTCCCCTCACATGCATTTCCATATAAATGCATAATGGGGGTTGAATAAGAACATTTTAACTCTTACTGCTAGCACTAGCAAACCGTGACCAAGGCCTCTCCCCGGAACTCCAAACAGAGGAGACAGTGAAGATAAATGGAGACAAAATACCCTGTGCTGGTAATTTAATATTTTAACTTTATGTTTGTGACAACAGGACAATACACCATGTTGGTATCAAAGACATTTAACTCATTAACCATTGTAGTAGAAGGTAAATGAACCTTATTTTTATTGTGTTTAGCCAAGGCTCTACGATATATCGCATTTTTATCGTTATCGCATCAAGTCACTTGTGCAAATCACAGAGGGGTGCATTAAAATTAAGTCAGATATCAAAGTTCTTAACAAAAGGCTGGAAGCAGAGCTGGAGAAGGGCGTAACACGAACGTTTTGTTTACATGAACGATTACCGCGGTTAAAATTAGTGCAAAAATATTAAGTAAATATGTATGACTTTGTGTATGGAATTCGGGATCATAGCTACAGCGAGAGAATTCATCCTCCAAATGACGCAACTACTCCTTGATTTGCATCATCATAACGAGTCTGAACTTATGTAATACTAGCAGCATAAACAATTAGACACGATTTGAGACGAGATGAACTTTAATGATCCCACAGTGGGAAATTTACGTGTCACAACAACTCGTAAGCGTAGGAAGGAAAAACGGTGACAAAATAGATCTGGATGAAAACAATGAAAGTTAAAGGGGACACACACAAAATGACTGTCAAGTTCATCCTTCGTATGTTTTGACAAATTGTGATAAAAAGAAAATACTAAATGCAACCACGTTTTTCTGTTATCTCTGACTTGTGAATTTTATAATATAAATATATTGATTTATTGAAATCAAAGTTATAAATAGTGTGGACATCGAGACCAGTCTTGGACTTATTGCTGTTATTGCATCCTCCAACAAATTATTATACGCTGTATACTTGCTAATATTTGCTTAACTTTTTTTTTTCTTTACAGAGGAGACCACGGAGGAAGCTCTGTTACTTTACAAACAACAAACGGTTGGTTTGTTTGATTTCTAACAATATGAGGATGATATTCAATCTTAGAAAAATACTGTACACTTTACCTGTCTAATTGTCTGTGACTGAAGCCACAAAATTTAGAGACAATCCTGTTCTGGGTGCAACTATTTTGTTTAGTATAGTTAAGAGTGGCACATTTTGCTGTGAATTATCAAGTGTGTGGTCTAACATTTGCTCTGACTGCTCTAATTTCAGTTCACCTAAACAGTGCCCAAGCAAATGTACCCTGCAAGATGTTGATAAGATGTTTGATGACTTGGGTGAGTACGTGATTACGTTGTTTGGTTATTTTGTTAATTCCATTTGTCTGCTCCACATCCCCAATGTCATATTGTAATGCTTATTTGTTCAGATTCCAGCGTAGATGGTGATGACCCACGGCCCACATCTCCATCGCTTAAGGTGTTGGGTAATACAGATGACGAAAAGAGCGAGGTTTTGACCACCCCAGAGCAAAGCTGTCAAACGAAAAAACATCGAGAACATGAAACGGTAATTTTATAATAAGCATAGTGACTAGTGCTGATATTATAAAACGCTGTTTGCTTTATTATTGCTTTTTGTAAACTCGCAGGTCTTGTCTGATCTTGTCTGAGCTTTTGTTCATCTATTTGTGAGGTTCGCGCTCCCTCACTAATCATACTGGATTTGCTGTTGTGACCCATCCAGTAAATGTTTTAAAATTCACCAGGTTTCTAATGGAAATCCCCTACATCCAGAGAAGAGGTCAGCCAGCCCAGAACTGGGAATTGGTATGATAATCCAGACACACTACATGTAATGTAATTACACTTCACAAGATTCATGGATGAACATGGATCTTGAATACTGTCTGCAGTATTATTTGTGGATTTTACTTTTGTTTTGTTTTGTAGATATGGGCTCCTCGTTTCAAGAGCAAAGACCACTGAAGACGTCCAGCCCCATCAAAGGAAATAATGCGTTTGCTGAAATCATTGTGTCTCCTAAGATTTTTGATGACAGTGAAGATAATGGAAAACAGGCAGAGTCATCGCCTCCACATGTTCAGAAATCGCCATGTAATAGCGACAGGACAGAGAAGTAAGAAATTTTGTCAAATGATTGAAAAACCTTTTTTTTGTTTTACATTCAGCTGTGTAAATGTTAGTAGATATTGTAACATAAATAGTGTGAAAGGGTTGTAACTGCATTTCCCTTTACTCCCTCATTTTAGAATGGACAAGATTGTCTTGGAGTCTCCTAGCAGCATGTTTACTCTCAGAAAATCAAAGATGGCTAATCACAACAAGAAGGAGGATTCGCCATGGTGAGCCGTGATTCAGAAATTGCTGAAGACTATGCTCTAATTTTATGCTGATGAGTATTTTGATGAAAGACACAAATGAATAACGAATAATATGTCCTAGTATCACTGAATGCACTGTTTGATTCTTACCTTTATTGCCCGACCACTCTGACTGATGCTGGTTGATTGATTGTGCTTTCTCCTTGTTTGTTCCAAAAATTCTCTCTTGGATTTTCTTAACTGTCTTCTGCAGCAAAGACAGCAGGCCACTTACAATAAAAACACCCAAAAAATCAGAGCCGCCTGCCGTGGATTCCAAAAGAGAAACAGAAGAGTAAGACTTGACAATAATCTTACTTATAATTGTTTTGTGCTTGAATGTCGTATCTTTATTAAGGGCATTGTTCATCCCATGTGGTATAGCTCACTTTTTTTTTTACATTGTAATGCACGTTTTCCTTTGTAATTTTGGATCTTAATGAATGGACAATTGTTGTTTTTTTTAAAAGACGGGGGAACACAGACATATTTGCTTCACTGAAGCAGACATCTCCAGAGAGTGAGGCAGAAAGTGTGGACAGGCAGTCAGTGAACGAGTCATGCAGTCGCATTGGAAAAGACACGGATGCTTTTCTACAGAAGGTCAGAAATGTGGCGCAAACCAAGTCTGCACGGTGAGTTTAGATAACAGTGATACATAATTTGATGCTGTGTTGACTTCCAGATGAAAAGTGGCTACATTGGCAAGAGTGCCAGCAACCACAAATAAAAGTGATTTAATCCATTGATCCCTTGTCTTTCAAGCTGTGGGAAGTTACCATCACCAGTCAAAGTACCCGCGCTTGCTCCTGAGCCAGATATTGATTTTCTCATTATGGACGAGGAGGCACCTATTTGTTTCACCATCCCAACTAAAACTGCCGCCAAGAAGAGACAGATGAAATCTTCCAGTACTGACAGAGAAAGTTCATCTGACCGGGGGGAAAAGGAGAGCAAATCAGAGAAAGCACAGGAAACAGACCAGGCAAATGGCAGGGCAGGAAGTCAGACTGTTGAACGCAAAGTAAAGAAGAAAAAAGGGAAAGGGGATGATGGCCACATCCCTGCAACAGCCACAGACCAAAAGGACGCTGAGAGAAAGATGGCAAATGAATATGGGAAAGATAAAGATGGACAGTTATCGTCCAGTCAGGAGGACTGTCCAGCAGGCCACGTGGTAGAGGAAGATAAGAATAATAAATCAAAACAGAAGACCTTGAAGACAGCAAAGACAGCTAAAGACAGCAAAGCTGTAGACAAGGCAGAAGATCAAGGCAGTGGCAGCCATGAACCTGAATTAGAAAAAAAGAAAACTCAAAAGCCTTCTAAGGCTAAGAGATTAAAATCTGTAAAAAACAAAGGAGATGCCAAGACTAAAGGGGCTCAGTCATTAAAGAAGCGAAGAGAGGAGATTCACGAAGAGATCCTGGAGGAACCGAGCACTGGAGAGCATAGAGACACTGAGGGACAAACTGATTATCCTCAGCAGCAAACAGAGGAGAATTTAAATCCAGGTAAAATTCCCTAAATTTTATTAGTCATCTCTGCTTCTTATCAACCTTGATTACTAAACAAGTTATAAAATTGGCTGTTTATGTATCCTAGAACTGTTAACACTGTTGCTCTGTGACTCCACCGACTGCTTAACATTACAGTTTTGCCATAATGACTGGTTGTAATTTAAACAGCTGATGATGATGACGACAATGTCTGTTTGTCTGTTGTTCCATTGCCAAAGAAATTGTGGAGCCTGAGGTGCAAAGAAAAGTAGCGTCAAAGGGTTTAGCAGCTGGAAAGAAAAAGCAGAATAAACCCTCAGGTTCTACTGAAGGGAGTTCATCTGACAGCTTCAAGGTGCTCAGGAAAAGGAAAAGGACACGGCCTGGACAGAGCTCTTCTCGGAGCTCTGAGAAAACCAAGGATGACCAGTCTCATTTCAAGAAGCCCAAAGTGTTGCTACTATCAAAGTCCAGAGCAGCAGCAGCTGGTGTGAACGAGCAGATCCAAGACCAGGAGCAGCAGCAGGTGAGACAACAGGACCTGAACCTGATGCAGGAGCACCTGGATCTGGAATCTAGCCAGAGTAGCCCATTGGTGTTTCCACAAAGAGAACTCGGTGTTGACTCAGGTACAGGTATGTAACATCCTTGCTGTCTTGTGAAGATTTATAGGTGAATTTATAAAGATCAGCCAATCAGGCTTTTGACTTACAAAGGTGCTCTCTGGTATTTTACAGGGGATCAGGTTTTCCAGAAATCATACAGTCAATTCCATAAGGAGAAGAGCAGTGAGGTTCCTGTCCCTTCCAGAGAAACTCGGGAGCATTTAAAGACATCAGACACAGAGAAACGCAGTAGGAAACCTCCTGGAAAGTGGTGGAAGGTTGAAAACGACCCTGACCAAGCAGAGATCATCTCACCACATCTTCAACAGGCAAGTCCAGAGGGTTCTAGACCGCATAAGGGAGGACGTACGCAATTGAAACAAAACGAATCTTCTTTCAACGGCAAAATGCTAAAGTCCTCCAAACGACGTGGAGATCCTGAGCGTCCTTGGAAAGCTAAACACCTTTCAGCTCCAAAGACTGCCAAGCAGTCTCCGGCCAGACAAGACAATTTTCCGTCTAAACAGCAGAATTACAAACGTAATGCGGTTCCAGCCGAGAACCCTCTCCAGGTCACTGCCTTTGACTATAGCCGCATGGAGACCAACAAGGGCACATTCTTCACTGATCCTGCTGAGTCCAGGAGGGAGCAGAACCAGCAATCCAGTCCTGACGTCCCAGGAGACAGCCAGCTTTCCTCAGACAGCACGTAAGGAAACTTATAATGATCATGACCTTTTTTCATTCTTCTTCTTCTTCCCAATTAGACAAAATGTGTTTTTGATTGTCTTGATTTGTTCCCTGTAGGTCAGTCTTCCTCCAAAGTGGGCCATTATACATGATGGAGGACGAGGACATGAGTGAGTAGTAACAGCTCACTTTTAGACTTGCCTTGGTACGTCAGAGTAGGACGTGTTGGAGAACAGAAACAAATTTAAAATCTCTCATCTTTCAGTCAGGAAGCCACATTCGACAGGTCCTGTAGGTTCTCTGCCTTTATTTTCTGGTGAAATGCCAAACCAATAATTATACCGGTTAAAACAGCACCATCTTGTGGACAGTTTGAATCATTACAGTACTTGTAATGCAATTGTTGACTTGCCTTACTGGTTGTAATTTTGTCTGAGTGATTGCTTCTGTGTGTACTATTTGTTCCAGATCTCCCATCATCCACTGTCCAACCTGTGCTGTCCGTAACTGATCTGTGTGGTCCTCCTCTCAGGCCGCTAGTCCTACAGGGCAAGGATAAAGCCAATCTGACAGAGTGGCTTAGGAGTCTCTGGTCTACTTCTGCTGACGGTAAGAAAGGTTGCCCTGGTGGCTTACCTGGTGTACCACATACTGCAGCGGCACAGGTTTGATTCTGACCTGTGCCATTTGCTGCATGTCATCCCTTCTTATTCTTATTTTAAAACAGTAACATTAAAGACTCCTTACCCGCTTTAGGTGGACATGACCATCCGGAGTACTCAGATCATTTTGAGTGGTACTTCTACCAAGGCCGAGCCATCGGCTTCCAAGAGGACCTTCGGCGTCCTACTTTCTGCAGTGGTAAAATCCTCCTGGGTTCTTTCATGAAGAAACCGCTGTGGGTGGATCACAGTGCTACAACAGTGAGTTTAATTGTTGCTTTTTTTTAATTATGATGTGATTATTTCCATGTCCATCACAGTTTTACTTTGTCAGTCCGTCCGTAATGTGAGCTTCTTTTATTCTGTTTCAAAGGCTTTCCACGTATTAACAAGCTCTGTGAGTGTAACTATTGATGGCAGTGAATCTCATTTTAACCCTGGACAAGCCTTCATGGTGCTCTGTGGTAAGCATGCAGTAAAATAAGAGTTCTGTCAGTTTCTGTGTTCTCATTACAGTAATAGTATCTCTTATAAACATGTTTTTGTCGTTTACTCGTGTTCCTGTTGTATCCTTGCAGGACACGCCTACAGTATCCAGAATTGTGCTGGCCAGCCTGCTGTTCTCTACTTTAACAGAATGCTGGCAGAAAGTTCAGACTGAGTCTGAATTGCACCTGAATCAGCAGCTTAAAATTGACAAAACCCTGAAAGACGGGAGACGTTTGATGTTGTCTCTACACCTTTCTTGAAACAGTTTTGATTCATTTGTAAAAGTGTAAATAGGTTGTATATTTTTTATAGATATATTTGTCCATCAGAAGAATGTCAAATCCCATTTCACCACCATCAGCTGTAAATCTACAATTTGAAATGACCTGTAAATCCATTTTTGTGTGCTTGTTTTCAATTTTTAGGCTTTGTACCGTTTTTCACCACCTGGGGGCAGTAGACAGCTGAGTGCTGTACATAGTAATATAATTACAAACAAAACATCAACTTGCCAAGGCTAAAACGCGTTGCATGGATGTTGTATTGGACGAATTTGCAACGTTTAAAATCCAAACACAGAAACAGTTTGTTTCTAAGAATCAATGTGCCGAAGCATCCGCTCTTGAATCTGTAAACACGATACATTTTTAAAAGCAGACTTTTGGAAATGAGTACAGAAACGTAGAACACGCAATGTTTCATTACAGCTAATACTGAATGTGTGTGCATTTTGGCTACATACAGTGTTTACTGCATGCTTCACGGACACATTTGTGCTATTTTGTGTTTGCCATCTAAAATCTATTGAGTCAGACTAACTTGTAATTTCACTTGGTGGAATTTGACAGAAAGTTAAAGCAAACAAAGTGAATGCCTCTAAATATTGTATGTACATGCTGACTGTCATAATATATTCTGTGCACTGTCTCTGTTGGTGATGATGAATCAGCAAAAACATGAATGGCGACAAATGAGTTGACATCAGATCGTGCATCCTCTCGTGGACGCTCGTCACACCCAGTGTTATGTCATGAAACATTTACTGAGCTGCGCCATGTAGACTGAATTATGACTCCATAACTTCCCTTTCCTGTATACCATTGAACAGCTTCCAGCAACTTTAAGGTTAAATAAGAACCGTGGGATCAGTTTCTGCTACTTGAACTGATCATTAAATCAGCGCTTGGTTGTTGATGATGCAGCAGTCCACTTGATTGGCCCTTTTTGTGGGTGTTATGTTATTGCATAATGATGTTCCTTCATTTAAGCCTGCTTAGTTCATTTCTGCAGGCTAAATAACGTCCATCACTATGATAGAAGGTCTCTCTGCAATATTTGAATAAGTCTTAACAGCAGAACCTCGGTTTGATAAGTTGTCTTTTTGGAGCATCTTGTTTTAGCATGTTGTGTGGTGTGTGTCGGTGTGTCGGTGAGTGAGTTAGAGGAGAAGCTCCCGCCAGGATAACTTGCACCACGAGGGTTTCCCAGCTTTTAAATTGTAAACCATGTCTGTGACCACATATGCTGCCCGTAAGGACTTCAGACAGTAAGATGGCTGCGTTACATCTCATTCCTCAATGTGTGTGTGTGTTTATGGTTTTAAAGTTTACACAGCTTCCTCATCAGGGAAACCTTCACTTCATATAGACTTGAATTTGTATTTGAGAGTTTATTTTAGAGCGAAACATGACGCACGCACGCACACACACACACACACACACAGACCTACACACATAGATGACACTCAGAGGAGTAAAGCTGTTTGTTTTCCAACCTGTATTGACCGTGACTCATTTTATGCCTCATGGAATCATAATTTTTATTGCTCCAGCAATGAATGAGCTTGTGATCATTGAAAGTTCATGCACAGGAATCAAATGTCACAATTGTAAACTCTTCAGACTTTTACTTTGAGAGAAAAGCAAAAAGAAGTGAAAAATCTTTATTTGTGTTATAAGTGCTCTCTTGGCTGAAGCAGGTCCTCAAAGCTGAGATCAGTTAATATAAAGTGGTGAGAGAGGCCTTGAATAAAGTATTCATAAATGTCTACTTAACGCAGAGCTTAATCTCAGCTCTTACCAACAAAATGCACCTCTTCCTATTCCCAATGTGGCAGATATAAAATCTTTTTTTTATGTAGTGACGGCTGCCGCTATGCCTCCATTTTCAGTCTCAAATTTCTACAGTCTAGAGAATACAGTGTGCTGTCACAAAATGCAAAATAACGATGATAACCCACAAGAACACACAATTAAACCATCAAGCTGTGAATTGATGATGGGCGAATGTGTTATCTTCGGATTATAATTAATGTCCGATCTTTGACCTTTTGTATTTTCCTCTTGTCAGTAAAAATGTTCAGGCACAGGAATGTGAAGCTACACCGTCTGATTACATTCCCATTTTTGAAGGAGTCGCTTATCAGCGAAGAGTTATCGATGTTACAAAATGAGTCTGCAGACATTTTGGGCATGTTTTTGTCAAAATATGTTTCAATCGGTTTTCAAAGCAGTTGGAGAACACAGGAGCCTTTTGATCTGAAGCTTGGAATGCACGTGTCTACGTTTTGGGTCCCAGAGTCAGTCCAGATTAAATGTTTGACTGCATTGTGAACCCGAGAGAAAGAAACATCATCCGTCATCGCTGCACGCATTCAATAATCGGGGATTATTAATGACACTGAATTAGGCTGAGGTTTGCCTGCCAGGAATTCACTCCAAACACAAAGGCTATACAAGGTTTCATTAATTAGCCTGAGCCCAGGCCCTGTAGCCGATTGCTAGCATGCTGTATGATTTCCTCCCATTGTTGAATTTTACATTCCGCTTTTGTCACAGCCGCATAATAAACATTGTACGACGATCAGGTCGTGCGTTCTGTTGTGTGGCGTTCCATGACTTATCCTCCAGCGATCTAAGAATCTACAGCTTCGGGGAAATAACAGGAAATTTTGCTTTCTGCGGCAACGTGTTACACAAAGACCCAGATGATTTAATTTGGCCAAAGGAATTCCAATGAACTTGTTGGAGGTCAGATTCTCAGTTTATTTCAAAGGCGATGGAAAATAAATGATCTTTGACACTGAAATGCAGATGTTTTGTGCCTGTTTCCTTCCGCCCGCTGAGTGTGATAGTTGTGCATCATCTGCTGACGTCAGAAACTTTCCAGCATATAGTTGAAGTAAAACATCCATCAAATCCTCATCATCCATTCTTATACTAATCTAGAAGCATCATTAGGATTGAATAGCATCCCCTTGCTTTTTTTTTTTTTTTTTTTTTTTACTCCATATCCTCGGACATTTCACCTGATGACTCGTATCTGTCTCAGGAGCTCATCCCTGATCCCACACACGCACCCACCATCTCACCGTCGCTCCTCTGAACCTCGGTTACTTCTGATTACGCTGCAGAAATGCACACGTGGCTGAGTTATGCTGACCTCTTGAGTTTCCTTGTGAAACTAAATGAATTATACACAAGATACAGTAGAGCACATGTTCAGACTTCGAGCCCTAATGAGACGTCGGAGAGCGAAACCTGTTCAACGTCAAAGGCGGTGATTGTTTTTGCATATTGAACGAAATAAAACCCTTCTCGGTGCGTATTTCGTTTTTCTTGCGTGTGAATTTTTATCCCCGTTTGACATTTCGCCTTTAAAACTCTTAAAATAGACGACGACAGACAAAAAGGCCGGAAAACAGAAACTCCCCTTAGGCTGCCTAAGAGTTAGCGATATAAAGTGAGGCTCCAAGGGAAGAGGAGATGAAAACACACAGATAAAGGAGGAAAGGATTGAGATAAAGTAGGACACACATCTCGTAAATTTAACAGCGGCTGCAGACCTTTGAGATTTAATCCAAGCCTAATGTGTAAAAGTATAAATAACTCTTTACTACAGGTAAAAGTGCTGCGTTTAAAGTTTACTTTGAGTTTTTATTTTATCCCTGTAATTGAAAGGCGAAGAGAATGAAGTTGTTATGACCGGATCTTATTTTTACAGTGTGTGTCATAGCAAACAGACAAACCAGTCCATCACCGACGTGTCATCGGTCCAGGGCTCCTTTAAGTGTGTCCATTGTCCATTGTGCCGCACATCGTCCTCACTGCTTGTCTCAGATGGATGAAAATTGTTGCTGTTTTCAATTTGCTCTCCATCAGCAGACGCAGCAATTTGCATTTTCTATTTTCTCGCTCTCTTTATAGTTTTATAATTACGTTTTTATCTCTCCGGCATTGCGATCAGAGCTGACCGTTTAAAAAAACCAAAAAAAAAACCAGGAAGAACCTTCTCTGTGCTTCTTCAGACCTTGGAGAAGTACGGAGAGAATAGCACAAATGTGTTTTAATGACAGATTGCAGAATCAAAGTTGTATCTGTTTGCAGCAGGGTCCACCCCAGGGTGACATGTCTTCACACACACACACAGAGAGAGAGAGAGAGAGAGATTTAGAGGTTAGGTCAGAGAGAGGAGGAGGAGGAAAAGAAAACAGATGAAGTGGAAGTCACTCAGGTCCAGGACCAAGAGATCCCTGTCTGTCTCCAACAGCTAACACCTGTGAAGTACTTTTTGTAGGATTTATGTGTAGGATTACAATCCAACCGACCCTTAAACCAGCCGAGTGGGTTACTAATCTGGGAGGAAAACTGTGTAAAGTTGTTTTGTTCCGTGCACGGTGGCTTGGGCATCATCGGTTCGGTGTTGTTGCACTGTGATTTAGTGACTAAATCCCATGGCGACAGAGCTGAAGAATAATGCCAGTAAATTCAGGACGGGAAGAGGGGTGGGGGGGAATCATGACACAGTAGATGGAACCAGCGAGAGAGAGAGGGAGAGAGAGAGAGCAGTGGATGCGCTCGGCTATCAATTCACTCATGCAATCTCACATCTGGAGCAGAGTTACAGTTTGGAAAATTAAACCCCAGAGCGAAGCTGATGACAAATCTGTCTGTGGAGCACGACACGGATCTTCACAAACACTCGGAACAACGGCACACAAAGACCAAAGACCAAAGAGCAGCAGGTCTCACTGTGAGGGAGGCACTTCACCCAAAAATACATGGACGGATACACATTAAATTTAGGGTGAAAATGAACGGCATGTTTCCCTTATTTTTAAAGACTTGAGTGTGTATGGGATGCCAGTAAAGGATCATGGCTGATTTGATTTCTGGCAGCTGTTGTAGCGAGAGAGACGCTCCCACAGGCTGTTAGAGGACCACTGTCCACTCTCACTGCCCACTTAGAAACGCAGCAATTGGCGTAAAAGCTTCCTGGATCCTCCCCCGTCTTCACCTGGTGAACGTGACGTATAGAAACAGATATAATGTTTCTGAAAAGCAGCCAATCGTCTGAGAAATACACGCACGGGGACGTAAATCAACATTATCTGCTGACTCAGCAGTATTACCTTTACCGTCCACCAAACACATTGGTCCGCCTCCGCTGCAGCATCACTATGCACACTGAATAAAACAAGGAGACGTTAGAGGCTTTGTTCCGATTGGCTAGCTGTGTAAGGCGTTTGTCCAACTGGATGCGTTTCCAAACGGGGTCATAGGTCGAATTCTGCATCTCTGACAAATTTGAACTACAGTATTTTTATTTGGAAAATGGAAAAAATAGTAACAATTTTCTAACGAGGAGATTCTATGAGGCTTTTAATTTGAAGTTACACGAACGAAGGAAGAAAGATTATAGATCACAGACATTAATATGAAAATGTCTCCATTGATACGAAGAGTAATAATCAGGAAATACCTCCAGACTATTTAGAACAAGATCCATACGTGAACTATTTACTCTTACAAAGTTCTAAAAATAGATTTCGCCACCATCTGCTCACCTAAATGTTGCTCTTATTAATTTGTTAATGTAATGAACTGGAAGGTTAATGGAAGTGATCGGTGTCCTCAGGACGGTCGCTCATCTGGAGCATATTAAAGTGAGTGGAAAGGACAAAAACAGGCCTTCCATACATATCTGAAGCGGCGTTTTCAGATTTCGGTCCAACAAAAAACACACGCGGTGTCATGGCTGACGCAGGAAGTAGCATCGGGTCATCATTCTTTGAATTATGGCAGAAAGACAGGAAGGGGAAAAAAAGCTGTGGTTAGATGTCAGGCGTGCGTCCGTAGTATTTTACAGCAATTTACTTCCAACCTCCTCCAAATTCATCCTGGTTTACTCCAGGCAGTGATTTTCTGTCGTTTCCAAAACGACGTTTGACAGCCTTCAATAAATGATGTCGCCGCGCTCCCTCAGCCGCAGGTTACTGCCGTTAGTTTGACAGATACCGGCGGTTTTTCTCACACTTACCCAGAATGCATCTCCTGAGCGCCGCATCGTGAAAGTAACGGTCAAAACTGATAACATTTGATACGACTGTAGAAGGAAGAACATGTTGTCATGTTGGAGCTGGAGCGGCGGCGTGAGGGATCAGGAAGTGCACATGGACTGTAAGGGTCCGGCTGTAGTGACGGTTAGCTGAAGCGACAGCCAGGCCCTCCGGTTGGGCTCCGGGCTTATGGATGGACGGTGATGATGGTCCGCAGAGGCCTCCAAGAACTCATCTGACCGATCAAAGTCGTATGTGGGGCTTTGTGTGTGTGAGTGTGCACGATACACACTCGCTCACACACACACACGACCTCATTAACTCACTGACATCTGAACTCATCTTCAGCTGACTTTTTCCACTCAACTCTCCTTTTATGACTCCAAAAGCTCCCAATTGTGTGTGTGTGCTTTTCTGGCAAATATTATATTTTAACCCCTTAAACTCTGATAAATATTTGCACGCTAATAATTGAAGATCTTGCGCAGAAAAAGCTGAGAAACTCAATCTTTCAAAATAAAGTAACTGCTTGTGGCCCCTTGAATGGAGTCTCCAGACAAACTTGGACTTCTCTCTCCATTTCATCCGCCGCGTCACTGATGCGTCTCCTCCACACACTCGTCCCGCGGTGGCCACGGCGAGGAAATGCCAAGCCTGATGGACACTTCTGAATTTCAGCTGAATCAATTTGGCCGGGCAGGATGTGATGGAAGCTGAAAGATGTGCTGAAATGGAACCAAAGAGCGGACGAGCCACCGGGGAATTTCAATGGATGCAAAATAATTATTCAAGAGCGCGGCTGGAGAAAATGAATTAAAGATCGGCATGTGTGGCGAGAAAAAAGTCTGGATGAATCGCAAAAGATCTCAATATTTAGGCAGCAAAACAGTATCGATCTGTGATGTCTTTGAAGTAATCAATGTGTGTGATCGGTGGAGTGGGTGACAACTCAAATCAGGCACAATATTCCTTCCAGACTGACATCTTTGAATTGAATATCTTATCCGTATCATCCTGTCTGTCACTTCTGTCTTCTTTCGCCCCCAAATTCCTCTTGGGTTCTTTGTGAACATGGTAAAAAATTGGAATCAAATTCTGTTGATTTCCACAAAGATGGAGCAAGTTGAGTTTAAGATGTTAATTTACTTGCATATATTTCCAATTTTCAGTGTTTTCACAGCTGGAGTGAGCGGTGAGTGTATGCATCAGCGCCGCCTGTTTAAGTCAGTCGCTCTAATTAAGCACTCACACTTTAAATCCACTTCAATGACGCCGCAGCACCAAACTCCGACCTCATTAAAATAACTTCACTCATCTAATTAGTTCACCTCAGCAGAAAGTTTGTCCAAATCCGAATCAGGATGAGTCCGATATCTGCCAAACGTCTAATGAATCTCCGACCCAACGCTCGAAGTTATCGAGTCAAACAGCACAGGATAACTAGATCATCCTTAAAGAAGGAGAACTCAAAAACGCTCCGACTCAAAGAAGGACCAAAAGTGGAACTTTTCAGACAAACGACACGAAAATAGAAGGAATAAAGAAAAATACAATAGAAATGAAGAAGGAAATAATGTAGGACTACAACAAACTTGTACTCGAGTAAATGTACTTCAGATCTAAACTGAGGATATCAGATTTTTTGGGAATATATATGATAAAAGGATAGATAGATAGATAGATAGATAGATAGATAGATAGATAGATAGATAGATAGATAGATCGTTCCGAGCGTGACTGATGACTCATTCATTGTGTCGCCGAGGCCTTGGAGACGAGTGCGGCCAGGTTATCCTTGTGAAACACAATCACAAACACACCTCTTTTTTTGTGTGACATTTTTTATGTGTTCGTTCATTCACGTCTGAAAGCACAGCACAGAGGGAAGGAAAGGAAGGTTTCTCAACCCGTGCGGCTTTTGGTTTCTATCATCTGTCCGTGGGTGAAACTTGTAGAAAGTTGCAGAAAGGGTCTGAAGGCCTTTAGACTGATTATCCTCTGGTGCTGCACTCATCAATGCAGATGGGGAGGAATCCAGATGCTGATGCTGCACCACCTGTCAGTCATTACACGCCGGGTCGCATCGGTCCGTGATAAAAAAACCAAACGGACGAGCCGAGCCTGAGAATGACTGACAACGGAGAGATAAAAACAAAGGCGAGACGACAGCGCGGCTCTTAGCCTTTCTTTCTTTCTGAAACGGTTGAGGCGACGCTTGTAGAACAGCGATCAGGCTTTTCAGAACTTTCAGATATTCTGCCCGAAATATAATAATACAGAAGAAAGAACAAATGATCAGACGCACACATTGTGATGGATGTATAATGGCTCCAAAATAGACATTAAGTGGGGTTAATTGAATAAGATCGTCATTGGATTGTCTCTCCAGATGGATTAATAACGCGCACATCATCTTTTTGTCATTTTGGGAGCATCCAGAAACATCTCCCGTTTTCATTATCTGACTTCTCTCGTTCATTTGTCCCCTGTGGTTTCCTCTTTTGTTGCGGTCCGGCTTCAATCACCGACTCAAAGTGGCGGTCGGGGTTTTGTGGGTAAACTGAAGCGGGCCGATACGGATTGATTGAGACGCTCTCAGAATGCCGGCGCCCGTGTGTTTTCCTCGCCGCTCCATCTTCAGGTATTGTTTCTGTCAGGACAAACACCGAGCGGCGTGGGCGTTTTCTGATTTATGTTTGAAGTCCAACAATCCTTTAAGTTTTTATTTTATGGTGGCTCTCTCCGCTCGTTTCTCATTTCACAGCCGGTCTGCAGCCCTTCGTCAACTCCCCGCGGATTTATAAATACCACTCACAAAGGTGTAGGGGTTTATTTCTGCCGATTTGAGACAATATCCGATTGTGCGAGCGTTGTGTTTGCGAGCACGTGGGCGTAGAAGCACCCCGACGTTGTGATGCGGTAAACGATGATCAGGTTGTATCATTGCGGAGATTTTTCGTCTTGGGAAGGTGGCGTCGAGTCAAGATTGGCTCGCACGGGAAAATAATGAGACCACGGGCTAGTTTAAATGTCGCCATGGCAGCTGGCGTTTATTATTGCAGCGGCGTACAAAGACTTTGGAGAAAAATGACTCTTATTCACCCGTGACCAATTTCCTTTTGTTTCTCAGGGCAGCGTCGGTGCCACTGCAGCCTCTGTTCAAAGTCTGATTCCTCTCCGTTCCGCTCTGTACCTCAACGCCACATTGTGGAGACGTCTAAACACAGACGCCACGTGGGGTTACGGTGTAAACGGTAACATTAAATAACAAATGGTTTCGTTTTCCTCCACTGACAGTAACCCGGTGACTGCGGGTCCTTTGGAAACTCTCAAAGCTGCAATCGCTTTGCACCACAGGAAGTCGTCGTTCCGCCGGGTGTGAGGGTGAGGTCTCCGTGCGAGATGGCATTTTGGCAAACCAATTTCCCCGTGGGAGGTTTGAGCGAGGACCGTGGCTCCGTCACAGACCTGCAGGAAGAGCTGAACGTTTGGCGGAGGAGGATGCAGTGACGCTGACTTTGGAAGTCGTTTCGCTCTCGGGCACGTCACACACACACACCGAGTGACGTCTCGCTGCTCCTCTCAGCGGGACAAACAAGATGATGCACTTATCGGCAGATTACAGCACCAAAGGAGCGCTCCTCTCACCACCGACGCAAAGCGGACACTTCCTTCTTCCCAGCATTATGGATTTCTGATTGCCGGCTTCAGAATGGTGCATTCTGGGAGTCCTCCATCCAGGCGTTCACTTCTCATCAGAGTTTGTTGATTTGTGTTCATTATCTCCTTCCTGGTCCGAGATGTGAGTCATCTCTGGAAAAATAGACAGTTTGGGAGAAGTGGACGCACCGACAGGCGTAGATGAGACAGTACGATGATGAGCGGTGACAGTCGGGTGTCTGCTGCACAGCTGGCGGTCTCTTCGTCCTCATCAGAGGAAAATCACGTCGGCTGTCAGGGTGACTGCTGTTACAACGCCGTGATCCACACACGTGTGTGGCGGCCGCACAGCACGATCAATCCTCTCAGCGGCCATTTAAAAGGAGAGTCTGAAGGCTCCACGTTGACCTTTGACACTCACACATGAACACAGGCTGCCATTACTGTCATCACAGCCTCTGATTCCAATCTTTCACGTGGGGACACAGGACAACTCTGCCCTCAGATATCTTATAAAATCATCAAATGATGTCATAAACGGAGAGACATGGCACCGTTGTGGGGTGACACCACTTTACCCATCTCTACACCCTCACAGTGTCATTTCTACCTTCTTACTGTCTTCAGATGAACAAATTTATAATCTGAGCCAACGTGTTTTTACTTTGTAACCTTACTGGGTACCACCTCCTCCTTTCGCAATCTTGTTTTTGCAGCGTCACTGCAGCGTCCCATAATGCACCAGGCTGCTTCATCTGACCGTAAGCATCACCCCGGGAGCAGCCCGGCCACTTCAGCAAAATGACAGCCATCACTAGCGCCTCCTCTGCAAACCGCTGAGTAAATTGCTACAATCTGGCAGGTTTTCCAGGAGCGGCCCTTTAAGACGATCGCTGCAGACGTTAGACTCTTAGTACGCCTTTCATTTGACGTTTTCCAAAACAAAAAGCGATCGTATGGAAAAGCCGGAGCGTTGCGAGTCGACGTGATCCAAATTAGATAAACACTCCGAGATGAACGGAGATGTGGAATGAGAGGAAACGTACGTCTGGTCATGCGGCCGGTTTCAGTGCTGCGTCACTTCAGGTCTGGGCTCAAACTGTGGCCCCGCCCCCCCCCCGATCCCTCTGGGTCTCAGTACAGACTCTGGCTACGGGCTTCCCATGCATTATTAAAATACAATTTCCTTTGTTCTCAGTTCATGCTAGAATCAGGACTGTGGCTCCGCCAGGTACTTGATACGAACTGACAACGGCACGCTCGCCATTTCCAATTTTTAAGGACTAATAAAGGGATGCCGCTCATGTAAAATATCTTTGTGTCGGCCCAGAACGCAGGTGTAAAAACTCACATTCAATTTCCTCTCGCTCTATTCACTCAGTCGAGGATCAAATGGATGACCTCGCACCCGCATACAGCCTGTGTGTGTGTGTGTGTGTGTGTGTGTGGGTGGGTGTGGAAATGATCATTTGACAATGACAGCACACAGAGTACAAATACACTCACCTTCAACTTAGGGAAGGGTTTTTATTTTCTATACGGATGAAGAGAAGCGATTTTTGGTGCCTCACTAGCAAACGACAAAGTGATGGTTAGGATGACACGAAGAGGATGGTGTGTGTCCAGGTTATGCTGATGATGATCATATGGGAACCCCAGTTTCTCACAGCTCACATCATTACGTAAAACGTACGAACCGATGGGTCTGCATGGGTCCCTACTGGGATTTTTAACAGCCAAACTGTGAAAGATGAAGATTATCACCAGGTTCAGTCATTTCACTTTGACGTTAATTCAATCGGATGCTTCTGAATGCTTATTAATCCAATTAACGAAAGAGGCAAAATTAAGGTCTGTAGGCTAAATTTGACAATATCCACAAATTCAATTTGGCGTCTACGGACACATTTAAAAGTCTGAAAGCAGAAACTTGTGCTTGTGTGTCGGGCTGAGGCCGGTGGCGACCCGTAATGTCATTATCTGTCCCTCAATGTAATAACTTTGGCAGATAAAATTACCAGATAACAGCATTACATCCAATATTATCTGGTTTACCTGACTTCATTATGAGATTAACATATCTTAACTGATGCTTAAATAATAAGAGGAGCTGTTTGTTACGGTCACTTATGCAGGATTTGATGCATCAAAGTATCTTATTTGACTTTTTATTTACTGGATCGTCTTCAAGAATTATCTTGTGTATTCAGTGTAATGATCACATGGTACAAATCATGCCCATTTAAATGTATTTAGCCTTCGTTATAGTCCAGACTGGATGAAGTGCTGCTCCCCATAGACACACGGTGGTACAATGTAGTACTGTAGTGAAGTACCATGCTGGAGAATCCTTTCTATCGCTCCCTTATAGGTCACTAAATGGCAACATTGTTGTTATGTGACAGAGTGTCTTCATAATTTTCCCAGGAATGTCAGGTCAGACAAGATTTGTGAACAATATACTTACAGAATCGAATCCATCAAAAGAAGGCGTTGAATGACTTTTACTACAAAAACATTGTCCACGGACAGATGGGTCTTATCTTATCCCTGTCTTGGTCCCACTGTTGGACAATGAGATGAATCTTGAGGATGACACTGGATCTTCTTCTTTTCATGATTGATAACGTTTCCCACTCGACATTTTCCTTTGGATTATTCATGCACCGATCCAATTTGGGTTATGGACTATTAATCACACAAAGCAAGCAGCTGTTGTGTCTCAGCTCGCCGTATTTCTCGCGCGTTGCCGGGACGTCTCACCTCCTGTCTGCCTCTGAGTGTCACAGTTGTGCCTCGTATATTCACGGCGTTCAAAAACTTCATTTATGTGCAAAGATTGTCAGCAACAGAAAAGCACTTTTCACACTTCTGAAGGGGAAGGACATCTCTGTTTGTCCTTAATATCTCAGTGGTGATGAGCACTGAGTGGGCACATTACAATCACGGCGAGGGTTCTCATCATGTGGATGGAGAACGGTTTGATTTCTTCTCTTCTCCTCAGCCTTCAGAGTAACACTTTGCAAGACCCAATATTGAAATCATTGTTTACCCATTAGGATAAGTCACAAACAGGGTGTTACCACATAGAAAAAAAGGTGCTGGGTTTGAATATTCAACTTTTTTTTGTCACATGAAGCACAATCCTTTAACTTTTGCTCCGTTCCACCTCCGTTTCACTTCTGTTCCATCCCATTTTCTTCCTGGAACTTTCCGTCAGGGAACTTGGATAATTGCCTGAGGCTCACGCTTACACACACAAACTCCGCTCTGCCTTGGGAGCACTCAGAGTCACTTGTGTCCCTCTGTGTGTGCAGTCCAACTTAGACACCTACAGTAGCTCATCACTAGTACACAGGTGGCACACACACACACACACACGTGCAGAGTCTTCTTCTTTTCCCCGGCATGTGCCCGGAACACTTTTCAATCATTTATGAGACTCTGGATTTATAATTATGGAGGAAGAGTGGACGTGCTTTCATCGCAGCCGTCGGTAATTCTGAGTATCGAACAGAATTAGTGATGGACTCCCTCCTCCTGCTTTCTACCCCTTGAACCCCGATTCTGCCTCCACAACTTCTCCTACCTGAGAAGATGAGACGTGACTGACAACCGAGGAGGTGATTTTCACCAGTCAGCTCAGGTTTACGTTTGTTTTGTTTTCTCACTACTGACATCTAATGGTCACAGTGGGTAATGACAGCAGGTTGGTAAACACCCACTCCCATAACTCCATAATTCTAATTAAGGACGTGTGACACCAAAGTGACCGATCCTTAATTTTTGGTGATGTTGTGGTGTCATCCTACACACAGATGCGTGGGAAAACTAAAAATCCTTCCAACAAAACAACAAAACCACCTCGAAAATTTGTTGTTTGTACAAAGTTACAGTGATATAATCCAACATATGGAACCTCTAACGATAACGAGTCCACGACACACTCACACTGATTTCTGTGAGAGCGCTCAGAGTTCACACGTTGATGAATTATTGGTGATTGTGTCCGAGGTGCGTTGACGCTCCGGAGTGTCTCCTGGGACGAGCAGGCTGAGTTGTGAATGGCGGAATGGGCGGATCGCTGCTGGAGCGACGCGCAGAGAAAAACGCAGCGGCGGCGCTTTCCTTGACGCACACACATGCTCACATGCCCACAGGCACACTCACACTCTTGGCTGCTGTCTCTGCACGCATGTTGAGGCGCTGAGCAGAAACTTCCAAACTGACCAAATCAAACCATGGATGCGCCGCAGCTGCTATTTTTCCTGCTCCTCTGCCGATGTCTCCCAAAAGTAAGAATCTCTTGTTCTTTCTGGGCACTTTTTAGGAACAAAATCTAAGGGAACCCGCGTACAAAACAAACAGGAGGTTTTGCTTTCATTAAAATGGGGGGGAAATTGACTTAAATACGCATCAGCGGCGCGTAAAAGCGCGTTTTTACGGTTTGTCGTTTGAGTCCGTCGTTGATTTGGATGATGGCGATCTGCAGTGACTTTGGAGTCTCCAAAAGTGTCGAATTGGTGACTCTATCTATCTATCTATCTATCTATCTATCTATCTATCTATCTATCTATCTTGTTTTTGTGAACTCTTGTATTCCTTTAGAGTGAAGAGCAGGAAGGAAGCAAAGTTGTTTGTTCGAAAAGTGGAGAGAAAAAGAATCATAGGGTGGAGATGATAGATGGATGGATGGATGGATGATTTTGATTGTTGCTGCGCTGTGGGTGAAGGCAGAGATGCAGATGGAGCGCAGGGAGACTCTCTGCCTGCCAAAAGGTTAAAATACAGAAGAGAGGCAGAATATCTGTCATTTTTTCCATTGTTCTCTAACTGTATTGTTCAGGTCTATAGATCTGAAAGCATTTGTTTATCCAAAACAGTGAAAACTCTGGCTGGGAGGCAATAAAACAAGAACTTTTCTTCAGTTCTCACGGCAGGATTTGCTTGTTACAGCAGAACCTTTTTTTGTCTGTCAGCATTGGATCCTTTATGGAAGGGAAGTTGAGGTTTCCATGAATTTTGTTTCTGAGAAGACCTAAACCACAAAAATAGAAAACATCCTTGACACTTCAGACTATACATTAATGGTAAAAAAAAAATAGAAAACCTCGTTGAAACTGTAACTTCAGACTCTACATTAATGGTAAAAATAAAAAAATAGCTGCAGCTTTCATGTCATTTTTTTGTTCTATATCAAAGCTCTCTCTCTCTGCAATGATCCAGTCATACTATCTGGGCATGGAAAGTCAACAAAGGGTTAAATAAAAACCAGTTAATCCTCAGCTTCTGAGCTGTGAGTCCCTCTAATAAGTGATGTCGCTCATTCCGGCAGCGTCCACGCGTCACCGCCAGGCTCCGTATTGATTTATTGATGATTTTCATGTGGACTGTCCAATTGTTTTTTTAATGTGGCCAGTATCTGAAGAGGACATGCTCCGTGCTGTCAATCCTCACGCAGACTTCAAAAAAAGAGCTCTCTGGGGGCGAGGATGCTGAGGTAGAGCCTGAGGGTGGACCGTGTCGGATGAATCGGCACATGTGGAAAAGTCCCAAATCCCAAATCCAAAAAATGTCCCTCTCAGCTTTGAAAAACAGAACCTCACCCCCAGTCAGGAAGCAAAAAAACCTGTTGATGATGACTTTCTACAAGGATAACACCATTATCTTTCCAGTTGTGTTATATTTATCATTGTGAATAAACAAACGGATTCCATTATTTTATCACCTGTGCTGCTCTTTATGATGTCATCCTGGCTCACGATCTGCAGGTTTTGACAAAGTTATTGAACATCAGCCCTTTTACAGTTAAAAAGGCCCGTTTTCATTCAGTGTGCACGGTGATGCTGCAGCGAGGGAGAGAGGAGAGGGACATCAGTGGACATTAAATGGTTGTAGAGTTGTTAAAATTGTCGTGCCGCTCGTGCGATCACGTCACGCTGAGTCGTGCTGTCCTTGAGGGAATGGTGACGCTGTGAGCGATTTGGACCCCGGCCGTCTTAGATTTGACCTTTCTCTAACATGTAATTACTCTCTACTCTCAGTAAGTGTCCTGGGAAATGATACCGTTTTAAAGGCGCCCCAAGCCTTTAGTTTCATCTGTGGTTATTTCCTCTGTTGCTGTTTTCAGCTCTCAACTCTACTCTGAATGATGGTACAATTTATCTGTGTTTGGAAGAAGATTCCTGATCCTGGTGTTGTTTGGATTTGACTCAGTTGGGCCGATCGGACTGTCAAACCGTTGAGACACGTGTGAGACGTCCGGCCCACCCAGCGGCCTTAACACATCAACCCCATCTGTACGTCCTTCTGTTGACATATTTCCCTTTTATAGGCGTTCTTACGGAGACACTTTAAAGTTTGCGTCCTTTGTGTCCGTCCAAGGGCCTCCCTGCCATAACACGAGCTGACGCGTCTCATGGCCGTGTCTGGTGAAGACGTGATGTTGAGAAAAGTGTCGAAAATCCTGCAAGTGCTTCAAAGTGGCTGCACGTCGATGTCGTCTGTGTGACGGAGCGCTGATGGAGGAGGAGGAGGAGGAGGAGGAGCTGGAATCTCCTCCCTGCTGCTGGAAACCTATAGCAACATTCAAACACATCAAATATCCACGCTTGCATGCTCGAGTTTTTAAGTAATAATACTTTACTCTAGTATTTTTTGGGACACGTTCTACTTGTGTAGCTCTGTTTTTTGCGCTGTTCTTCTTTCCTTCTTATTTCCTTCTTCAGATGTTTTTTTTTTTTCTTTTACACACAACCTCTGAGTGAACCCTAACTTCCTTTTTACTTTGGATGCTTCCACTTTGATTTCTTTAACAGTAAAAACTTTCCTTGTTGCCCTGAAGCAGCACTGCGTAACTTTTGGAGCACTCTGGTGTTGTGTTATTGTCATTTGTTTACCTTTAATGAACATTTGACCCACTTTTTAGTCACAAACAAGCTTTTTTAACTGAGCACTGAAGGCAGGCTCCTCCGCAGTGTGTGTCTGTGTGTGTGTGTCTATATTCACACACATGAAGCTAAAATTTCAGCTCAAAAAGTGTCATGGTGCACTTTTACGTAAGCCAATAGACTATCAGCAGATATTGTCAATTGTTGCATTGCTTTATTTATGAAGGTGTGTGTGTGTGTGTGTGTGTGTGTGTGTGAGCAGTATTAACTCCTGATAACCCCATTACATTTCCCATCCCTGTGCTCTTTGTGTGTCGGCTGATCCTCTGTGATGATGTCATCAGAGTCCTGTGTGAGGTTCATCATTCTGCCCAGTGACTCGTGTGACGCTTTGTACTTTCACACACAGACGTGAGCTTCTCCTTCCTCTCTCCTCTCGTGTCCCCTCATTTTTCATTTGAACCCGCTCATATATCCGCTCAAGGCGTGAGTGGCGGCAGTTTGGAACGACAACAATTACCAAAAACTTAAATCAACAGCCTGGTGGGCGCTCTGATAAATTTTGTGCAAACTGTTATCGCTGCCAGGTATTTATGTGTGTTCCCCCACAGAGACAGCGTGTGTGTGTGTGTGTGTGTGTGTGTGTGTGTGTGTGTGCGTGCTTCCGTTGCGTCCAAAGTGTACATATGAGTTCGTTTTCGGCAACTCTCACGAGCTGCCACTTAATTTGTGTTTCCACCTCGGGAGCCTGAGCATAAATCACTGCTAGGACCCCTCGTATCTCCACCGCTCAGGAGCTGCTCCCTCACATCACACACACTCATCCTCACTCTCTAAACTCCTGCATATGTCCTGTTATGGTTAGTCTCCGTCTGTGTATCCTGGCTCTATTCACAATGCACAGGGTGGTACTTGAACTAATAAACAGGCAGAGTTCAATAAGGAGGGTTTGATCCCATCCCTGCAAACATTCTTTTATGATCATGTCTGTTTTTGCAGCATTAGTGCCGTTCAGGAAGCTTTAGGTTTCTTTTCACAGATTTGTGTTTCTCAGAGGCAAAAAATCCATCATAATAGTTTGATCCATGTCTGAATTGTGTGATTTTTCTCTTTTTCTCTCTCTTTGGAGTCTTTTGGAGTTTGTTTATGTTTAATTCTTTATTCTAGATGTACAGGGGCATCATTTTGCGCAGATATTTGCCATATTTGGAAAGTTGGCATTTCACTAGAATAATAATAAAAAAAAATCCAGTATTTATGCAGATAAAACGATAAATACAAGACATGGTTTACATGCGGCCCACACCTGAAAGATGGCAAACAATTAGAATAAAACATAGATCTCCATAAAATACAAACAGCAAAAATACAGTGGTAGAAGAAGAGTAGCCCTCCAGCTAAAAAGATAAAACACAGTATCATGTACACAGAGGTGCGCTTGTAAAAACAAGGCACGAATCACACAGCATTGGAGTTAAAAGAGGAAGTGGCAGCGAGCGCTCCTTGGTGTTGCGCAACAGAAACATCACACAAAACAGACAATGCCGTCCTCCATTTATGCACATTGTCGTATTTCAAGGTTTTATTTTTTATCTGTTTTCTCTTGCATTGTCCAAAAATAAACCACAGTGCCTCCATGGGACATTATTGTGTTGTTAAAGTTCACTGCGACCAGGTGATATCTGCCCCCACCTCGGGGGCTTTTGGGCCGGAACCCTCATCTAAGTGCTCTGTAGTCACGCTGCTCCACAATCACTTCCTCGTGAAGTTTCGATGACCGTGGTATTTTGTTCCTTTGTTTGGCCTTTTCTGCACACACGATTCACCTGGAGCCTTTGAGCAAATAGTCACCTCAATCACGGGTGTGTGTGTGTGTGTGTGTGTGTGTGTGTGTGTGTGTGTGTACATTTCAGTTTTGTTTCACAACTTCTGTTATAGCCACTAAAGTGCCTCTAGGGTTACATAATACACATTATTGCCCCTGTTTCCCTTATTGCGTGTTATGGTGCTGCTTGTATATCATCGATAACTCAGTTATGATGAGCAAACGGAGATATATGGTGAGCCAGATCGTATCGATACATTTTTATTGAAAATCTGATATTCTGATGACTGTGCTGGAATTAAGAGGTTTCCAGTAATGTTGAATAAATGAGTAGTTTGATGACAGAAAGTGAGTAATGGAAATTTGACGAGTGACGAGTGACTCCTCTTGGTTTGATGTTTGGAGAGTCATTCCACAGACAGACAGATGTCACGGTGACTTTTGACTCGGCTTCATAGCAGAGGAGTAATTTCTTGAAAATTTAGTATCGAGTGACAGAAAAACCAGAAAACTATGAATTAACTCTTCTTGTGTCATGTTGCATCTAATGATGAGCATGACGGTGACGCGCGTCTGTCCTTTATCTTTTGTGGGTGAGACTAAGATGTCAGCAGAACAGATAAGTGAAGGGAAATCAGTGTCTACAGGAGCGCTGTGGTTATGCAGTGACAGTATGAGTGTGAGTTTATCTGCCCCGTTCGATGACCTTTGCTTGCTTTTCTGCTACAGTTTGCCTTTTGGATTTGTTTGCTTTTGTTCTGCCTGCATTTTATTGATTGCTGTCTTTTCCAGGTATAGACAGTTTATCTTTATCTTAGTCATACGTTATGTACCAAAAAAAGTCTAAACCTCTGATGACCTTATGAAAGTTTTACATTTTATAGAGAGCAGCATAAAAACATTATATACGGAGATGAATGTGAAAACTGAAAATTGGGAACAAACGAAGGATTTGAAGCAGCCACGCTTTGACCCTGACACACTATAGAAACCTGTAAACAGCTTCAGTGTCAACTTGTTGAACCCCTGACGTCCTCTGCTGAAGCGGAGGTCCAGCAGACTTGGATCTTTGTGGTCCTCGCCTGCAGATTGACGGTGCAGCAGGTGCCGTCATGTTGTGCACCTGCAGCTTGAATGCAGCTCAGGTTGGAGTTTATTCTGCCTCTCTACACGGAGACAAGGAGTTTACTGAATGTAAAAGTGAAAAATATGTGGTTACCCCGAGAGACGTCCTTGTCTTTTGTTCTTTTTTATTGTATTTTGATGTGACTAAGAATTCCTGCAGCATCCGGCAACGCTTTTGGACCGACGTTTGACAGGAGCAGGAGCTGGTGATTCAAAGACTTTTACCTGGATGTCTAATCAGTTGCGTGAACGTACATTGTTCATATCGTGGTTTGTTATTTCCCGAAGCCCTGCACGCACTCGCGCTGTGACCTTTCCAGTTTCGTGTAGCCTCGGTAACAGGGGGCACGGTGAATCCTCCTCCGTGCATCTTCCCTGAGAGTCCTCCTCGGTCTCTCTCGCGCTCTCTCTCTGACCTTCTCAAGCTCCTGGCTGCTCCGCTTACACATTTTCATTGACCCACCGGCTCTCTGCCAGCGGCTGTCAGCTCGCATTTGTCATCCCGCGTTGATGCAGATGAACAATCGCAGCAGATTACTCAGCAGGCCCACTCTGCTTCCTAACCCATTTGCATGATAGCATCTATTTACAGGCTAAGAGGCATTCTTGACGTATTAGTATTTACTTAGCGTTGTAATAGGAAATGTAATATGTAAGAGGCTGGAGAAACTAACTGCGAACAAAAAGAAAGTGTTGCAGCAGCCGAACTTAGAATATATCATTTCTAACGATGAGATTTGTTTCCTGCCTCCCCTTCAGGTGTTTCCGCTGCAGATGTGCGATGTGAAGAATGAGATCACGCTGGAGAAGGAGCGCTGTGAGAATATCACCTCCGGAAACGTCACTTCAGGTCATTTTAGAACCGATTCTTCTCTCCACCTCTATGACACTTTGGATGGGAAATGTGTTCCTTAAATACGTTGCACCACGAACGCACAGTGCCCTAAAACGAATGCTGTTGTCCTCAGAGCATTAGATGGTACCACAGCGAAGTCTTTTTGTGACAATGCGACAAAAACGACACAATAATAATTACAGCCAGCTGGTTCGTATTCACGTGAATCAATAATTCACAATAAAACGTACCGTCACTACGACTGCCATTGTCAGATAATGTGTGTATGCAGACGCAGCTTATAGATTGAAAAATGCACACCACTGTCTCCTATATGTGTAGAGGACGTACTATAATGGAACGTGTGTTGTTTTGGTAAAACAAACTGCAGAAGATTTTGACACATTCTTATTAACAGTCCAGGATGCGTTAGAGGAGCCATGATTGAAATGTTTTGAACCGTTGTATACGTCTGAAATGAAAGTCCCCATCTTATTACCATCCCATCGCTCCTGACAATGCCGTGCACACACTTCTGACCCCTGAGTGATGCTTCAGAGGAGTGTGAAATAGCAACAACACGGTCCCCGCCACGCGTCCCCTGAGCGAGCGCTTGAGACGCAGACATTTCTTTGAAATGCGACACGGCCCCAAAAAACAGTTTCGACCAACACTCCGTGCGGTCTGCAAACAAGCTGAACAAGTATTTCTGGCGGCTTTGTTTGAGGGAGGCTTTGGAATTGAAACGTGTCGGTGTGTACGTCGCAAAGCCGCGGTCGTCTGAACGTATGGCCGCTCCGCGAGCACGCATCGCTAATTGGTTCGTGAGATATGAGACCTTAGACAGGATCTCGCCGCACCTTCCTGTTGAGGAAGCAGATAGGAAAGTAGAGAAATGAGTGTAGCGGAAGAGATAAGCAGGAACAAGCTGATCATGTATATTCACCTTACAATACGCTGCACATGTCACAACGCGCTACATGGATGCAGTTTTTATTGTTAGTAATGACAGAGATAACGGTGCGAGAGGCTTTTATACCTCACGTCTCATATTCCCTTTATTGCCAGGTCGTATAACCGCATGGGGGTTTCTGTATGCATTTAATGTACAACACCATGGGACCATGAGACCACTATGAACCTACGACTGGACACTAAAATCCTGCATGAATATAGGAACAAAATCAGAGTAATAGAAGAGTGTTTGTCGAGTGTGTGAATGTTGGAGGTCATCAGCGTGTATAATTCTGTAGCTGTGCTCATACAGCAGCTGTCTTCGAAGCGAGTTAAGAGAAAAGGTCAAGCCGCAGGAAGAGAGGATGTTATAATCTCGCCTCAAATGTCTTGTCTGACACCTTATATACAGTATACACGTGTATGTATACATATGTACACCTGAGTGAGATCGTGTGCGTGTGTGTGTATGCATATTTACACGAGGAAACGTCCTTCGTTTCAATTCATGCGCGGTCCTGACCCCACTTATTGACAGAACTTCATCTAAATCTATGAATCTGTTTCTTTTTGAGATGTATTGCCAACTAACTCCATTTAATGGGAATAACTATAAATAATGGTAGAGTGGATAATAAGTATGATCAGAACAGAGGCTCTTCAGGAGGGAGTCTTAAAGGGACAGCGCTGCATGGTCGGTGTGTCCTTTGACTGAATCTGTATTAACGGTACGGTCTCTCCCTCGCAGGTTGCCAGGGCATGTGGGATATCATCGCCTGTTGGCCTTCAGCCAGCGTGGGAGAGGTGGTGACAATAACCTGTCCTAATTACTTCAGTTACTTCAGCGACCAACACAAAGGTAAACTGTGTAAACACTCCACGCTCGACAAATGGTATCTCTGCTGCGTGTTGCGTTCTGATAACAGGATCGTTATATTTCCACTGTCACATGCCAGTAAATCATATCATCGTTTATAGTTTTAGAAGAAGAAAAAGGGCATTGTGGGGTTTTTTTTCTCTATATATTTGTCTGTAATTTCCTTTTTCAGGCATTATTTATGTATAATAAGCGAGCCTGCAGTTGCCAAGGAGGCGAGGTGTGACATTATTTCATCATAATATCCCGGGTGCCATTTAAGCCTATAATTCTTTCCAGCGAGGTGAATGTTTTCATATTTACATACGGTGAGGCCTGTAGGTGAATACTGAAGATGAAGGGTTTTGTTTACGTTGATATTTGAAGTGCCCATTTCACCCAGAGAAATTGAATGGAAAACGCCGCGGAGAGCGCGCGGCAACGCCCCGCCGGCTCTCTCAGCTCGCCGTGACCCGGTCTCACGAGCCTCGTCGAGAGTCTTCACCTTCAATCTTCATATTGAGCGTATACAGAGGATGAAATGAGTTTTTTTGGAGTGTATAGTGTCAGTAAGCATTAGGTGTGTGTATCTACGGTGATGTACAATTTTATATAAAACGATACTTTAAACATTAAACGGGGGCTTTTAACAATGACTTCAGTGATGTCGTTTTAATGCCGGAAGCAGTTGTGACATTTTATCGTTCTTATTCGTACCATTTGTACTTTTTATTTCTTGTGTGAGAATCAGATTCCCTCTGATTCAGGAAGGAGCTCCAGGGGCCAAAAGAGGTTGAAAAAGTCAGATTTAGAGGTAATTTAGGTAATGCTTCGACGCGGTTAGATTTTTGTGGTATCTTGTCTGTATCAGGGTCTGTGGGCTTGTAGCTCAGATCATCACCGAAGATCAAATCCAACCTAAAGTCTTCTAATTTGCTCTCATGGACGTGCATTAATTTGTATTTAAATCATGCACGCTTGGACAGCGAAGATCCTGAGTCATGAGTAAATAATCCAGTAAAGCTGGATTAGAAACGGCAGCCAGTATGTTGATAACACATGAAGTGTGTGTGTCTGTTTGTTATACTGTACAAACGCTTTGTCAGCAGAAATCCATCTCTAAAGCCGCACTGTTTTCTGTTTCTTCTCATCTGCTCGATGCAGCGGGCGACAGGGATGTTTATTATCCTCTCCTGGACCAATATATTAATCCCAACATGAATTTTAATCTTGAGTGAGCGCGGCGTATCTATCCGCAAAGCGCTGTGACAGCATTTCTTCTCTTAATTAAAAATTTGTTTAGCGTTACTGCATCGCCAGTGAAGTAAATTCTCACCAACAGTCTGTTGTTTGTTAATGATGTAAGTGTGTGTGTGTGTGTGAGATAGAGTTCCCTGTCTAAATATAGGCCTCAGCAGTGGCTTTAACTTTTCTCTCTGCTTGCCTCTTGATCAATAACAAATCTTTAACACTTCCCTTTATCCACTCCACTCCATTAGCAGGCTTTGATTTTCTTCCTAAACCATTTCAGCTAATCAGGAATCTTCCTCGGCTTGTCAACAGTCCTACTCTATAGACAGACAGTCTTTTTTTTTTTCCCCCCCACTCTGTCCGTCTAATGGGATGACCGTTGCTCAGGATGCATTTCTGCTCTCTGCTCCCTTCGCTTTTAAAATCTCTCCGCCTTGTTTGTTACTCTCAGTGCATTAAATCCTGCTAAGCCTTCAAATTTGCTCCCAACATCTGCACCGAATTGACAAAGACTCACACAGGGCAGGTACGTAACGCTGCCGTGCTCATCACGGAGCTTTCATGCGAGTTGAACGGGTCCACCGGTGTCAGAGTGGCTCGACTGACTGGAAACCCGCGCCCATCCTCAACAAAATTCCAAATTATCTGCACCTTCCCTCCTCATTTTCTGCAGTCTGCTGCATCACTCAGAAGGTGTCTCATTGCAGGACATCCGCTGACCCGCGCGTTGATTTCAATTGTTTCTTTCCACAGACGTCCGACCTTTTCCTCTGTGTGCTGTTCACGGACATTACGACTCGGCAGGAATTCCGATTGTTCAAGAAGTGCAGCGACATCTGTAAAAATACTCGATGATCCCAGCGCCTCCCACTCCTCCGGCTCCGTCTCTGCCAGCCTCTGCTGCTCTCTTTCAAAAGCCCAATTACAGTGAAACCTGTCAGGTTCGACCGGCTTCCACCTCTCATCTCAATTATCGTCCATGTTTAATGTCTCACTTTGCAAATTGCTCAGACTGAGATGTTGCATTGGAAATTTTAATTAGGATCCCACTGAGAGGAGACCGAGCGGCTTATCACGGAGGACGGAGCGCGGGGCTTCGGCCCACTTTTAACAGAACCGACTATAGATTGCGTTGTCGTGATGTGGCGCCCGTTTCAAACGTTTGCAGTCAAAAGACGTCCGCTTCCTCTGTGCCGGCTTAAATGGTCCTGCTGAGTGTGGGCTCCATCCAGATGTCTTGAGGGAGTGAATAGCATCTATAATTAATCCCCACCTGCAGCGTTCTCATAGCTCAACGTTTAAAACCTGAAGCAATCACAATCACAGCTGGGGACAGGCCACCAAAAACGTCAGCGTTTCTCTCTACATTCCCACGTCACCAGTTCATTAATTGATCAGTGAAATGCTGCCAAACGTGTTGGATTAGGCTTTTACTGCTATAACAGCAAACCAGTTCAGGAGTAAAGACCAGTAGAGACCAGTAGAGACCAGTTCATCTCTTCTTTTACCGTTCCAGCTTCTTTCATTTGCACATCTGGCCTTTGGCGTCAACAGGTAGAATATTTTGTGCAGAAACAAAGCCGAGAAATTGCATCAGTCTGTTATTTCTGTCAGCTTTCTTTCGCCGTTTTCTTGTCTCCTCCAAATGTTTCCTGCGAAAAAGGTAAAAAAAAACATGAACGTGCCTCCTCAGGCGTTGTCGATTCTCTCATTTGTCCAATTTATTTCCTCCATACATCCTCCGTATCGATCGCATTTTGCTAATATTGTGTTTTTCTTGGTTTACGCTTTCACTTTTCATTTTAATTCTATTTACGGTCTGTTTTACAAGCCTCCCCCCCGTTCTAATACCAGTCCATCTCACCCCCGAAGCAAGTTATGAAATTACACACAGGGTTGCTCTCCACTATGCACGCTAATGTGTGAACTTTATTTTCCCTGGGAGGATTGCGGGGGCCGGAGCACTCATCCAGACATTTAGCACCTCAGAGAGTCAGAAGGCAAATTAGTTTCACGGTAAAAGTGACACTTAGGAGACATGGAGGGTGCACTTTAGGTACGCTTTGATGGGACCGTGAAAGAGGCTCGGTTTGGGTTGAAGTAAAGTTCCAAAAACGCAGTAATGCTTTGTTCGATAAAGTTACAGCTGCATCCATAATGTCGCTTTGCAGTAAGTAAGTGGTGAAAGTGGAACTGGAGGATCTACGCTGCACAAATCTGGAATATAGAACCAGCAAACCCTGATTCTTGTATAAAATGCCTGCCTGTTATGCATGTCTGCGCTCAAACGGGCCCCTGTGATACATTATTCATCATTTCCATGGTATTCAGCACCATGGACAGCGTGGTGTCACAGTTGAACCGGTCCTATTTCCTCAAACTTGTGATTCATTTCAACATCCTGTTTGATTTTTACTCCAAGATAGTAAAATTCCCTTTATTAGATATTTCGGTATTTCTCAGTTTTGATGTAGAAATTCACAGCAAAGACCAGATTGAATTTATGTGATTTATCAATATCCATCAGGAGGGAGCGTGAGGTCGGATTCGCTGCGGTGGCCGACTGAGGCCACGTTTGCACACCTTCTGGTTTTTATCGCGTGGCAGCATTGCGCATGGATCGAGCGGCTCTGCACTGACGCTCCTCAGGGATTAGAGAGCGGACTGGCCACAGACTGGCAGGCCTGTCCACACAGATTATCACAGCCGTTACAGCTCAGGAGGCCTCTTCCAC
>OMNV01024173.1:0-29438 GCA_900303265.1 Brotula barbata
AAAAGCTCTACTGCCTCGATTTGTTTCCAGAGAGTAACAGACCACTGATGTCACTGGGAAACAAGACACTGAAGTCACTCAAGGTAAAAACATCCTCCAGAGAAAGGATGGATGGATGAAAAGAAGGATGGATGGAAGGAAGGATGGGAGGATGGATGGATGGATGTATGGATGGATGGATGGAAGGATGGAAGGATGGGAGGATGGATGGATGATGCTGTTAGTAATATGTCCGTTTCTTGTTTTGTCTCATTTCAGTGTGTAATTGACACTGACAGTCACATGCTGCTCATTGGGAGGACCGTCAGGGAGCGAGTTCAGTTTGCCAACAGATCTTTTGCTGAAAGGTAAGAATTTTACAGCCGAGCATTTGTGTTTGTTTGTGTAATATTCACATTCCTACATGCTCTAAACACCCCACAGTAGATGTTAATTAGTCTAAATTTAGTTTCCTCTCTCTCCATTTTTCTCAACAGCTCTTCAAATTTCATTGGCCTCTGACCTACACGGCCTGTGATACTGATAACCCCCAACCACACACACACACACGCACACACAATGCCACATACAGTGACTAAAAACCAATACAGTAACTTTCCTCTTGCAAATACACATCTCATCTCTCTCTCTCTCTCTCTCTCTCTCTCAGCTGTTTTGGTTGTTTGGTTGTTGCATTAAGAATAAGCACAGTTTACTCCATAATCATGTCGATCATAGTGTTCCATTATGAAGGACAGACTCACAGCGATCACCCATGAGTGGTTGATTGATCTATTCCGAACACACAGCCGAGCAAGGATTGCGGTATTTGTGTTTTATCAATCCTTAGGTGTTCGGGCACCACCGCTGCATTTATCGAATACATAAAACCAGAATCACCACATCGGCAGTGAAAGATTTATATGAAACAGGGATTGAAATAAACAACCTTCCAGCATCGTTAGCCCGAGTGTGTTCTGTTTTAAAGTTCTTCTCTACAAAATAAACAGCTTCAGTTGCATTGCGCTATACCAGGCTCAGGACTTATCAATCAATCCTTTTGTAGAGTTTATGTAATGTGTTTGTAACGTAGGCTACGTATTTTCTAGTCCAGTCTAAGACACATTTACACTAATGTCACTGCCTTTGAATGTTTCTCAAATAATAGTGATTATTAAATGCTGTATGATTTAACTGTAGCACAGCGCAGCAATAAAATCCCAAATATAAAAATAAAAATCTCTGTTTTTTGTCGTTTTTTTTTTTTTTTTTACCGGTCCTTTTGTGGACAAAATGCACGAATGTGTGATTTAGTTTGCGTTTGGCAGCGTTTGGTTTGGGCTGCTGATGGACGTTTGGGCTCAGGTGAGGCTCAATTTTGTGAATATGTCAGTTAAAGGTTGACTCACATAATTAAAGCCGTTTGTTAGAGGCGAGAGGGAAGGAAATAACTTTTTTCACCAACATTAAAGGGGTTTAGCGGTGGGACGCCTATTGATTGGAGTGAAAAATCCTCCCACCGCAGCAGGGATGAGTCATTTCTCACCCGTGGCTGTTGAGGACGGCTGTCGGAAACACATTTAATGACACGGCTGACCTATGACTACACCATGGCAACGGGGACGTGACGGTTGGGTTGGGTAACGCACGCTGGTGAGCTGATTGGCAGGTGAACGCCCCTCCAGACGTCCGGCCCTCTCCTGAACGCTTCACCATGGCAACCAACATCAACAGCACGGCAAAGTTTTCATCTGCAGCTGACTGTGAGCGACACAGACTGGAGGTTTGGGACACCTGTAGGTAAGGAACGGACCGAACCCCGTCACAAAACATACACGCGGCACGTGTGATCTCATTTGTTGGAGTGACAAAATGTAAATCTATTATTAATAATGTTCTCTGCAGTGGTGATGGGGGTCATTTTTAAGGCACAATGTTCTCAGGAAAAGTCGAGAAGTCACATCGGTTCCTCATCCTGTGTTCTAAAACATTTGATATTCAAACTGAGCTGTCATGAACATCACGTATGAGTTCACGTGTACTATATACGTGTACGTGGTACATGTAGGCTAAGATGTATTGTATAGAATAAGTCATTTAGGTTGTAATGTTTCCTTATTCTCCTCAAGTTCACAACTACGAAATCATACCAAAAAATGGGCCAAAAGAGCAAAATGAAATAAAACCTTCGATTTCTTAACGTCACAGCAGTGTTCCGATGTCGTCTGGACAAACGCTCTCCTCGGACACGTTGCTGCCCTTGGAGGCGTCCAACCTGCTTCCGCTGTTTCTGGGCAAACGGAGCTGCAACGTGGCTTTCGTCCTGGACACCTCGGAGGCCGTGAGAGCCGCCCTGGGCTCGGTGAAACGGCTGCTGATCCAGACTCTGCTCACCAAGGCCTCGCTCAGGGACTCGCTCTTCAACATGATGGCCTTTTCACACAAGGTGAGACTTCATGTCTGCCTTCAAATACTGGGAAATGAACCTGAAAATGAGGCACTTCAGCTATTTTAAGGATTTCTTTGGAGTTTTAACCAGAATTTAACATAAAAATCTTATGAAGATTGATGGTTGGTGGCTCCAGTTTTTGAGATTCCTGTCTGGACTGAAGCGATGTTTTCTTTACCATGGTGGACTGTGTGTCTGCAGGCTGTGAGCTGAGATCACCGACTCTCCTCCTGCACTCCTGTTTCTTACCTGTCGTGGAAACCTTTTTGAAAGCCTTTTCCTTCCGTCTCCTGCTGCAGGTCAGCTGCTGGTCCCCCCACATGGTCCCCTGTGTTCCGGACACAGTGTACGAGGCTTTGTCCTGGATTCACTCCATCAGCTGCAGCCCTGGCAGGGATCTCCTGGCGGCCCTGACGATGGCCCTCACCGACCCCACCTGCCACGCCGTCCACTTGCTCACCAGGGACCTCCCAGACCATCCAGACTCGGTGCTCCGAGCCCTACGCACTCTGGCATCTGGCAGGACTGTGCACATCTTCTACCTGTTTGACTCAGGAAAACAGCTGGATAGCAAAACTCAAGACTACCTGCAGTGTTTGACTCATGCCACAAGAGGGAGCTGCTATGGGATTCCAGTCAGTTACGGCGGAGTGCTGGAGAAGGTTTGGCTGTAAAGATTCGGAGGAATCGATTCAAATATCGTCACTTCATCTTTTTGTACCTTCAGTTGAACTGTCTTCTTCTTTTGTTTTACCAGCTCTAGTTTCCATCTCCCCTTCTGATCTGATTCATATACTGTATTATTTGCCTGTGCAATACCTTGTCCAGTTCAAACTTTACCCTCTCTCTCTCTCTCTCTCTCTCTGTACATACTTGTTGCCAGGTGATTCCCTTGTACACAGCTGACAGCCTGTCTTCAGCGTGGGCCCCCTCTTCCATCAAATGTTGCTGTGTGTCCCCCGCTGTCATAAACCGTCAGCAGCACCAAATGTCCTCAGATCTGCTCCGGTTCGTCTCCACAGTTACACAAACAGCTCATTACAGCGTTTGAAGCAGATGAGACCTTTAGAGGACCTGTAGACAAACAAATAATAAAATCCCTCAATTGGAATAGATACGACAGGATGGAACACTAATCCTCTCACACATATCCCAATATTTTCTATCGATACATCACCGTATGCCAGAGTAAAAACTCTTTGCCTTCTTGTCTTTGCCCAGGAGCAGCCTGGGTAATCCGCTCTGCCCAGTTGCCTCCTGTGTGCTGCCTGGACGAACCCTGTGCCATGCGAGGTTTCTCCCAGGATGCAAAGTGCTGGCCCGGAGGAGCCGGGATGGATTTTACTACCTGGGTACTCTGATACAGGAAGTAGAGGTGAAATAAGAGAACTCCTGTGTTTAAGTGCTGACCTTACCAACGCCGAGGGACGATGTGCAATATGTATAGACTTTTGTTTTCCCAAGTGATAAGATCATTTGCTCAAAAATGTAATGCTTTGCTTTTGTACCAGTTATTGAGATTTTACGTCTACTATTCCCATTCTCTATACTTCTTGTCCTACGTCGTCTTCATCTACATCCTGTTTCTGTGTTTCTTAATTAAGGGGCGCAGAGGAGTTTGGGTGGTCGACTTTGACCATCCAGGAGATGCTGGTTTGGATGCTATGTCCTCCAAGCAGCAGCTGGTCTGCTCCCTTGACATGGTCGCGTACCCCCGGACTCATCCATTCTGTCTGGTACCTGGGGATGCTGTCCTGTCACCATGGGCACCAGACATGAGAAGATACGGACCAGGGAGAGTGATGACCCCCCTCCAGTACAGAGAATGTCCAGTAGGTACGGAATGATGGTGATCCTGTTTGGTTTGGGAGTCTGTATTGGTACAACTTTCAGTAATTTGGTCCAAGGGGGAAAACAGACGGCTCTTTAACCTTTATACAGTATCTGACCTTGTATTTCTTATACTCGATGTTGATTTTTTTATTTGTGAAATGCATGTTGCTGTCATGCTAATTCTGAGGTCAACATGAGCTTTCCTCATCAACACGGTACTTTTACTTTACACTCCATTAAAATGATGAACGTTTCCAAAGATAACAAATATACCAGGATGAATTTGAGGGCAATATGCATGAAATTCTACCCAAATGGAAATCAAAAATTCAATAACATTAAAGTAATAATGGATTTTCTTCTAGATCGTGGACTCAATTACTAACTGGTTAATACTGTCAGAAGCTCCATTAAATTCAATTCTTATTAAACTATTTCTATTAATGTATTAATGTCGAGATTCTTATTTATGGTTATTTTCAGTAAATCTGTTAATATTGCAGGCTGTTTTCTGGTCCTCCGGGTGCTGATGTGGGACGGCTGTGTCTCTGTGGTCCCTGACCGTCTGGTTGTGTCCATTTCAGGCTCTCACTATGACAGAGTAGTCAGAGAGCTGCAAATAATAAATTCCCCTCCCGGTCACTGTAATAAATGGATTTGTGCTCACGGCTCCTCCTGCATCCCAAAACTGAACTGCACTGACTGCTTTCATGCAGCATCCGCATCTTACTGCTGTCCCCTCACAAACAAATGTCCAGGGACAGTTGGACACACTGTTGTGGACAACAAGGGAGGGATGAACGGGGGTGAAACGGAAGAGACAGACACTCTAAAGGATATGATGAAGAGTGACCCTGAGGGACCATCTTCCTCCTCTTCATCTTTTTCTGAAGATGACACCAGAGTCGTGTTTCCACCCGTTAGGTTGAGGAGTGAAGAAGAGCGCCCCCCCTGGAGGTACTGGAGAAGAACCGGATCAGAGCCACAGCACAGACAGCCAGGTGGGGACACACACTCTGTCATGTTGTCATAGTAACATATTGTTACATTAGACATGATGGTTTGGGTGCGTTGGACGGGTCCTTGATCAATCTGTCAATATGATCAATACCGTGTTCCCGTTTTCATTTCCAGGGAGGACAGTGCCGAGAAGAATCACACGATCCCACTCAGCCACCTCCGGCTGCCCCGTCCCACCCATCAGTGCTCCGCCCAATCACAGTTCGTTGTTTCAAGCACCTGCTGGTTCTGAAAGAAGAGCAAAGGTCAGAGACGTTTTTGGAAGGACAGACTTCAGACCTCGCCCACCTTCTCGAGTTCAGTCCATCAATGACAACAACGTTAATCAAGTTTATACATAAGTTGGGTAATTATGAAATTTGTATCATCACAAATGAAAACAAAATGAAAGGTTAAAAATAAAAACACTTTATTCTGATACACTGATGTGGCATTAGTGCAAAAATCATGTAAATGCAAATGGATTATCAGATATGACATGCAAACTAAATGGACTGCATTTCTACAGCGCTTATATCAGTTTAACAGTGTTAGTCTCACATTCACTCATTCACACACCGACAGCCGAGGTAACCACGCAAGGCCCACTGGTCAAGAGCAATGTGGGGTTAGGGTCTTAATCAGGGACTCACTATGTGATCACCTTACCACCTAAGCCACGCCGCCCCTTTAAAGTATAAAAATAAAAACAGTTACATGAAAATATGGCTTCTCCACGTGCAAGAAAAAAACTGTAAAGTCCTGAGTACAATTGAGTATAAAAACAGAAAAACTCTTAATTTACACAAACAGCAGCAGCAGCTCAGCTTTAATACTGAAGACTTAGGATGATCGACGAGGTCAGAGATAAAACGTCAGGCTGATGCTCTCCCCAGCGTTGAGGCAGACCAGCTGGGTCTGCTGCTCAGAGTCGGGCATGCTGGCTGTGACAGCGTACGTCCCTGGAGACACCTCCACCAAGAAATCTTCATCTGCTCTCAACTCACGGCCCTGAAGACAAAGACAATATCAGAAAACTTGAAATTTATAGAAATAATTCAAATACTGCTTCAAAAGCTTAATTGGGTGACATCCTCACAGGTTTCCTGGATGGCTGTGTAGATGTTGTGGTCCCAGATGTTGGCTTTTTGTGGAACCTGCACACGTGTCTCCTCTCAATGCTACTGGGCTCAGCGACAGATTCATAAAATTTCTACAAAACACACAGAATCAACATTTTAGCAGAAAAGATATATTATTAAAGAGCTGATTTTTGACAGATGAAAATAATTCTGATGTTTTTGATCTTTTTCAGTGGATTGTCGGCAGGAAAAATTCAAGTTTTATTAAGTGAAGTTAGGTTGTGTCCCATCTCTGCCAATACAAGATGAAATAGTTATAATCTGCGTAAATCTGTGTTATAATGGATCACTTTGTCCATGCATGTATCCATCAGTTTGTTTCTTACTGGAAAAGAAACAAGCAATTAAAACTACAAATTCCCAATCCAAACTATTAATCATTCTACTAAATCATCATTATCTATCAACAGAAATGATATTGCCAAATTAGACACAGACCAGTAAATGGTGCATCACCTAAGACCGGATGACTTGATTTGACTTACATGGTGTTTGTTAATATAATGAATATAATCCCTAATCATGGATCTGAAACCGATCAGGGCTTAAGACAAAGCAAATTATCTGTTTTACCTTGCACTGACAGGTTGTCTGAGCCATGAACTCTGTGATGGTTTCAAAGGCATCAAGGTTTGTCTTGCTTCTCTGAAAAGAAGCAAATGCAAGCTAAGATTAACAAAACGCAAACATTCAAATTGGTCCATCTTTATAAACTGGATTGTATCTTACATTCTAGCGAAATGCCCAAAGTCTCCGCATATACCAAAAGTATGATGATGAATTCAGAGGAAATCTGAATAAAATGATCTACAATTGAGATCATTTTGAGGAATGCCACAGTTTGCCTTAAAGTGTTTAAAGTGTTAATAATGAAAACTCTTATAGGCACCTTTACAGGTTTTTGAGTGTCCTCATCTGTGCTGGTGGAGGTTTGGGAGGCACTGAGACTTGTCCAGTCCACGTTCCGTCGAGAAGCCCGTTCCAGCACCTCCTGGCCCAGGCGGGCTGTGCGCTGCAGGGAGGACTGCATCCAGGCCTGGCTCGCCATGAGGTCAGATGGCCTTCATCTGAGGGGAGGAAGAAGCAGAGTGTACCACACCGACTCGGATTCTCACACGCACCCGACACAACACACTACTCCCATTCTGTATACAACACACTACTCCCATTCTGTATACAACACACTACTCCCATTCTGTATACAACACACTACTCCCATTCTGTATAACTTAAATTAAATCTTCACACTAACTTATGAAACAACCCCGCCCCATTATCTTCACCGTATTCAGGCGTGTCAAACGTTGTTGCTTGCACGATGCAATAACAACGTTTTTTTTTCTTTCTGTCACTTGACAGTTTCATTGTCTTTCGACCTGCATTTCCATAATGCTACATATTGTAATGTAAAGGTAGACGTAGTGTTACAGTATATAATTGTACCATCATTTCTGTCAAGTGCGAGCCAGAGAAATCATTCCATGCGGTCCCTGAACGCACCATTAGCTACTGAGAATAGCACAGGCAGAGATTAGCGGCTCGGTTAAAGAGCAGAAAACTTTGACGGTTAGTTGAATCAATAACGCACCAAAATAAGGACTCGGCCAAACGGCTGTCGTGACACTGTTGGCAGAGCGTGGTGACTTTGATACCGTTTCTGCCATTTAACTTTTTGTTACTTTTTTGTTCCGTGTCGCACCTGCATGGCCCGGTTAGAAACAGCACACATGCTAACGATTGGTTCCCGGCCCTTGGCTCTCAAACAGCTACAGTACAAACAAACAGCTCTGTTACCTTTCACGATAACATTTCCACGTTTGTTTTGCAGCTCTGAATTTCATACACCAACAATCACCGCGCTAACAGGAAATCACGCAGCGGGAGACCCCGCCCCCTACGGTTCACGGTCACGACAACAATCGGGAAAATGTGGGTTAGAAATGAACGAGTTTGTGTATCGGGCTTTTCTTTGAAAACTACATCACGGCTAAAGATGATGTTAGTCAGATAAGATGATGTTAGTCAGATCGGATGATGTCACGGCATTTAGGCCTTTGTACTATTACGAAAGTTTTGATTTTACAGACAGTTGGCGTCAAACTGTTTTTGGCCGCTGTCCAATCCGCCCACCTGACCAGTTTCAGGAGCTCAGACCTCTGTGGTCTTTGAAATGTTTTGTAGCATCCTGGAAAACAATCAAGGTGTACGTGAAACTCCATACGACTCATCACCCACAGGAGCGAGCAGAATCTTTCATTATTGCGTCACAAATTGTCTTAAAAAGAGAATCCGCTAGAATTTTTTTAATTTATTTTCCACAAGGTAAGGGTAATGTGAAAAAGCTCATTAAATGTAAAAGTCCTTTAAATGATCCTGTTCTCCTTCCTCTGAGTTCAGATAATTTAAGCTTTCACTCAATTTTTGCTGGGTGTTTTCTTTCTTGGTCTTATCTTGTATTATTTATTCTCATTTATAATAATGGACTCATGAGTATGTTGCACTTTTGTTAAGCACTTTGAAACTTTGTTGTGATATATGAACATAGTTTTAGTATCAAGTAACGATTGCAACTGTGTATACAATTATTGCCAACATGTTCACTCAATTTAAAACCAGTGGACCAAATACACTGTGTGCTGTAACTGTGTTGAAAGCAGCCATTTAGAACAAACAGTACAAAACACATAGTTCCCATTTATACAATTTATTTTTGCAAAAAACGATGAGCATTATGCCGTCAGCACACAGGCTCCGCCCACTGCCTTGATCTTCTCCTCAGCCCGTCGGCTGAAGAACTTTGCCTTGACGACCACAGGCTGCTTGGGCAGTTTGCCTTTGCCCAAAACTTTGTAGTAACCCTGAAAAGTCAAAGTACAACATTAGTGCCAGAGAAACACCAAGCACACTAAACACTAAGATCCATCATCATCTGCCCAGTCATTCAACAATTTGGAAAAATGGGTTAAGTTGAGTTTGTGATCCAAAGTTCTAAAAAGGTGAGCACAGGAAGAGATCTGTCAGCATCGTTCTGTAGCCAACAGCTAACGTTAACAAATATTCATCGTTGGCACGGTGACTGTATTATGTGAAGGAATGTATTAAGACATGAAATTTTTCAGAGCACCACACATACAATGCAACTAACTGGTTTCACATCCAAGGAATTCTTGTTCACAACTGCCACTGGAAAACATTTTCCATGAATCTCCACATAAATTTGTCCATTTTTATAAGCAGCACACAAGAAAAAAACTCAAGAAATGACAAAGCTACTGTATGTCTCTCAGCAGACACCGCCCCACGATTCAATGTCATGGCTGGTGTTCTGAACTTTCAAGCTCCCTGAACATTAAGTGTGTTTGCCAGCCTCGGTTAACTATGAGACCATTTAAATGTTCTCATGCAAAAACGAATGACATGAAATCAAAATTTAAGATTTGAGCACAATACAGAAGGGGAATTAAAACGGAGCACCGCTGGAAAAGACGAAGGATAACTAGAATTGATTTAGCCTAATTTAACCTCCATTTGACATTGCTGCAAATTCTACAACTTGGTCTATAGTTCCGTCTATAGCTCACCATCAAACAGATTAATGCACAGCACAAAGATGGAGCAACATATATGCAAACACGACTATATCCATTCATTCCAACTGACATACACACATTCTACACTCCAATACTTACAGCGCGCACGGCATCAATGATGGGGGCGGGTCCCTCTGGCTTCTTGCCATAGTTGAGCCTGGTCTGCTCGCTCACCAGTGTCCACAGCTTGTCCAGGTTGATGGTGGGACAGTGAGCGGTGTTCCTCTTCAGGTGGTAATGTCTCATACCCACCTTACCAAAGTACCCAGGATGGCTGACAAGTCAAAGAAGCACATTTTAACTTAAATGCACCTTTAGTTATTCATCTTCAGTTGACCACCCTGCCCCAACTTATACACCCACACACATCACATCACGCCAGATGGTGGAAAATGTTAACCCCTGGCATAACAGCCAAAATGTGACTGCCCGTGTGGCTGACTGAGCTATCAGAGACCCAGTCGGTGAATAGGACCAGTCTTTACTCTAAGAGAACTCTAGCACACCAAGACAATAGTATGTGTCAAGATGAGACTCTAGCCTCTACAGCAAATTAACCTGAAGCTAACTCATGACACAGATAGCAGTAAGGAAGGCTAATCCAATGACAGATAATACAGCTTTAGGAAGATCAAATTACATTTCAGGAATATTAAAGTACACCATGTCAAATAGTACAAGTAAACTCATCTTTAGATTCAAAGATCATCTTCTGCCACCAAATTTTGCCTCAGAAGCATTCATATCTACGTGAATAGTTTTAGCTCAAACTTGATCACATCCCAGTCCAGGTTCTACGTGGTAGGATACACCAAATTTATATCCATAGCCAATTGAAAAATGAAGTCCCTCAAATATCACCTGATCACACATGAGAATCCTAGGACTAACACTCAGACAAATGTAGTTTCCAAAAGACAGCGATGCAGCAAAACTCGTCACCTACATCATTGAACTTACTATTTGTCAAAGTTGATTCTGTGGTGATGCATGCCACCAGCATTACCACGACCTCCAGGATGCTTCCTGTGCTTGCCTGTAGGAAGAAACCAGGCAACATTAATTACTTATGAGATTTTACATTCCTGCCAACATCAAATTGCAAAAGCGAAACAGCTGCACGTTAAGAACCAAGGAACTGCATTCTACTTACTGCAATGGAAATTTACTAAATGCAACAGGGCACCATGAAGGGTTAGGGTACAGTAGGTTTTAGCCACACAAATTTGTCAGGTCAAACTGGGCGTTTTGTACAATAATAAACAGTCGACGCCAACAGTGTTAGTACTCACCAACGCGACCGTGTCCGTGGCTGACGTGTCCACGAAGCTTCCTAGTTTTGGTCTTCTTGGTCGGCTATCAAAAAAGGTGAACAGGTTAAGACTCACATCAAAGTGCTAAACATTAGCCTGGTCCTAGCTTACTACTAGGCCGCGCCATAATTCATGTAGTTGATGTCCTGACAGCAAGCTCAGCATGAAGATGACCACAACTACATGTTACCGATCAAAGAACAAATGTTGCAAGATTTAGTCGAAAACGACGCGCTGTTAGCTCCATCACAACGTCTCCATGCTGCCCGACCTGATACTGAGCTAATGCTAACTCAGCTCCATTCACCGGTACTGTTTAGTGGGCTAATCAAACCGTCAGCTTTGCGGATCTACTTGCTGCTCCACCGAATCTCCTGTAAAGGAATCTGCTTTGTTTCAATGCGATTAGAGAATTCGAGCAAATTCAGACAAATTGCTGCTGGTCTGTTGGAGCGAAGGCCCACGACAACCGATGTTAACGCTCAGAGAAGTATTCGCAAATATGCACAATGTTTACGTCATAAACATGGTAATAACGTCCGTGGAATGACCGCAACCTAAGTGTCCACTCCAAACTACAGTTGGACAGTAGTTTTATGTCCTGGCACACAAGGATGGTCATAGATTTGTCTTCTTTTCAAAGCACAGTGATACGTGACAACACCTACCATCTTGGAGGCTAGTTGAAAGAGGACCGGGATTTGGAAACCACGCGGTTTTGTGCGAGATTTACTTCCATGCGTTAATATCCACAGCGACGCCTAGCGGCAGATGTGTAAGTAATTTAATTTAGAGCAACCTGCCTTCCCTGGTCACCCTACTGTTATGGAACAGCAGTTGGGAAATAACAAAAATTAATAACGCCGATTAATTTGAGAAATCTAATTTGGAAATAGCAAGCGTTGTTATTATTATTTATGTTATACTTTTTATGCATTTAATCATTCATTTCTTTAATTTTAAATAATTTGGTCATCCATCCTTCAGATGAAAAAGAAATCTTCATATTATCACGTAACTGTTTTTTCCCAGTGTATATCTAGCATATACATTATACAGTAAACTCTGTAGTGAAACAATTCTATTTAATTTTCTACTATTCCATAGATAGGCTCAAAATTGTATTGAACAATTTCTAATTTCCCTGGAAAATTGAACAAATTCACGTTATCACGTTATCTTTTTTTTTTAATATTATTTTAGTAATTCTTTACAGTCTCTATTATGATTATTTAACAAATTTGTCCTAGAAGAGGTGACTGAGCACACATGGATTTTAGATCAGCACCCCTCCTGCATGCTTGTGTGTTTTACACAATGTTCATTGATATTGTCTATTATTAACAGGATTTTCAAAAACTTTTTAATGCATATATCGCACCAATATGACACCATAAAAGTTATCACAATGTCCTGAAAGTCTAAATGTAACTATATTAGATATGTATGTTTATACTGTATCATATATCAAGAAAATAAACATGAGATTTGTGGTTGGATTGTTTGTGTCTCATGAAATGGAAAGGATTTTCTTCTGTACTCTGTTATAGTTAGTATGTCTGTCATCTAATACTTTCTAATAACATTTGCAGCACTGTACAAGACTTTGAATGTAAAATATTTGAGTTGGAAGTGCTGGGTCAACTCTATTGACATTAATGATAATATCTGTCCCTTCAAACATACAGCTTTAATTAATATTAATCTACACGACAGGGATTATTATTCAAATCACATAAGTTAACATCACAGCTGTGAACTTATCATTAATCAAACCACATGCTATGTAGCTAAAATTCAGATGCTGGTGCAAAGACAAAACCTATGTCATCATCACGTCATGAACATATTTTTAGAGCTGACAGGAGGGGCTGGCCTGCTCCGTGTCTCTGCTTTCAGTGAAATAACTCATTCACGTCTTTCATCCACCTAGAGACACGTGCGCGGTAAGTATAACAGTAAGTTATGATGTATTCCTGCATGATATGATTGATATATAATCGTGATAGATTATGTTCTGTTATTCGACATTGTGTACTTGATTGCCTTTCGGTTCATCTTTGTCGTTGGTATTCAATCAGCCTACACGCGTTTGTTTTGGAAAGTGGATTGTGAATTATGTGGTATGTTTTGTTGATCCCTGGTTTAGAGGATCCTGTTTGTTTTGGCGATTCTGTTTTTCTATCAACACTCTAGTCTCAGTGGATATTGAAAGAGTGGTTTTCTTTTGAGTAGTTTTTCATTGTTGTTTTACCCCAGGAGGCCCGATCTCCTAGAGATGGAAGACCTGCCTCACAAACGCCATGGCAACTTTCCCAAAAGACGGTCTATACTGTTGCCACAGGCAGTGATGTACAAAGTACAGCAGCCGCTGGAGGCCATGTCATCTGAGACCGTTGTAAAACCAGCAACCAGAGCAGCAGCGCCCAACCTCCCGTCACAACCGGTAATACTGGAACGAGGGAGGTAGAAAGTTGGAACTGTTATGTAAAGAAATCATATTTTAATGCCTGTGGATTTGTGTTTCTTTGAATAGCTCGATCGCGCTCAACGTTGTGGGACTGACATGGAGTCAAACCGGTCTTGGAATTGCAAACCCACAGAGGCGCCTCCATTACCTGAAAAAGCACGAAGGCCTCCTGCGGTGCCTGACAAGGACGTTGCTACTTTACTCAAGAGAATAAGGTAAGAAACAGCCAACAAACGGAACGCGTTGTCCACAACACGTCAGTATTTGATGTTTTTATCAGATACGACAGTATTTCGTTTTTAATCGTATCATAGCATATCATCAACTTGCTGATATGTAGGAGAAAATCCAACATACTTTTGTGCAGCCGATGAGCTGTCATCCTGCAGGTCTCGGTCACATCATGTTCCTCTGCGCCATCACCATTTACTGTGATTTGACTTCAAAGGATCCATCCAGAGGCCCGGAGGATTCTGGGTAATTCCTGCATAGCCATCGTACGCCTGGAACGTCTGAACTTTCAGACTGTATCTTTATCATCTCTGCAGCCCGTGGTGTCTCTGGTGCGACTGCAGTATCATAAATGTGTCCAGCTCCATGATGAGGTCTGTTTACATCGTCCTCAACGGGTCTTAACACTTCCACAGCATAGAATCACATAACGATACTTCCGTGTCTCTTTCAGTACCATCTGTGCCAACAGAGAGGATTCAGTCAACATGAGGGAGATGTTTTGGAGATCAGAGCGGAATCGTCTGGGATGGAGTCGTCTGATCTCATCCAACCAGAAGCTACTGGAACATCCTGGACTGAGCCGTACTGCCCCGAGAGCTCCTCCTCCTCCTCCTCCTCTGGAGTACAACAGCCAGAAGAGGACTCGGGCTTTGACTGTGAATCCAATTCAGATCAGCCTTATATCCTGTTTGAATCTGAGTCTGAAGTGGACCCAGATCTGAAAACCGAGTCGGAGACATTTTATTTGGATCCAGACCCAGAACAGAACATTGTGATTGAACTGGATCCAGAATGTGAACTAGACCAGGGTAGATCTCCAGAGATGGAGGACGTTTCTGAATCTGATGTTGTTCAAATGGACGATGGCGGAGATGAAATCGCTGCCAGCTGCTCACCATCCCAAGTGGAGTCGGATACATCCAGTCAGAGGCCTGAACCTGGAGCTGGAAGTCAGGATGTGGAGAGCGAAGATTTCTGTGCCGTGTGTATGAATGGAGGAGATCTGCTTTGCTGCGACCGCTGCCCCAAAGTTTTCCATCTTGCCTGCCATGTACCTCCACTCACAGGATTCCCACTGTAAGTCTGTTGTTTGCACACTGAAGTCGGTGTGGATCGAGTTTTGACAACTCATAGTGCAGTTTCACTTAAACTGGAGAATGAGAACAAAGGGAAGGCAGGACCACACACAGACGAGAGACCCAAAACCATAGAATAATAGACATCTTGTGTGTCCTGCAGGGGTGACTGGATGTGTTCCCTGTGCAGGACTGAGGAGGACCCCGTGGAGGCCTATGACTGTGAGAATGTGCACTCGTGTGGGCGAGTCAAAGCCCCGTACTCACTGTCCAACCTGGACCAGAGGGTGAGTTCAAGTTGACTTTTAATGACTTACCTCTCTGTCTAGTTTTCTAGATTCTTTTAACTTTAACTCCCCCCCGCCTGCCCCCCTGTTTATGTGTGTGTCCAGAGGTGTGAGAAACTGACCCTGTTGCTGTCCTGTCACGTGCTCAGCGCTCCCTTCCATGAGCCGGTCAGCCCTCTGGTTCGTCCAACGGGTTTCTGTTCATCCCTTATACTTCAAATCAATCAGCATTGTACAAACACAAGTTGGAATTATTAGCACTTTTCTAATAAACAGTTACAAAGAGCAACTGAAGCTATTTAACTTGAATAAAGGGAGTTCTTCAAAACTCATATCACCGTAATAACCAGCTCAAACACACAAAAGTTCACTTTACTCTCACAACTATAAGATAGGATGTAACTTTGATGACATTCTCTGTTATATTGATGTGATAATGCTGTCCAGGCTCAAAACTATTACCAGATCATAAAGAGGCCCATTGACCTGTCAGTGATCCGGAGGAAACTTGACAAGAGCAAAACTCTTCACTACTTCACTGCTGAGCAGTTTGTGGACGACGTCCTGCTCATGTTCAAGAACTGCGCTACTTTCAATTATGTAAGTTGGATGTCGGAAGAAAAGTGATGCAATGTCATCAGTGTCGTTAAATTATTAATGATTGAAAGTAGTGTGTATAATCTCATCACACACAGAGGGATTAGAACAGCAATAAGTGGAAATGAATGTTTTACAAAAACAATTTAAGCTTTTTTCAAATGTAAAAACCTGAATCATCATATCAGGTCCACGTGCAGGCCTGAAGACAGATTCCCTTAAATTAACACATTTATTAAGGATGAAGAGTTATTAAAACCCGTTCACTGAAGAGGATCGTTCATAGAAGCGGATGCTGGTCTGTTCAGTATAAGGACCTCAGACATCATTTTAAAATAATCATTCCATGTTTTAACGCCTTTTCTTTTGCTCCGTTAGCCGGACTCAGAGGTGGCCCAGGCCGGACGAAACTTGGAGACTTTTTTCTTGAGTAAACTGAAGGAGGTTTTCCCTGAGAAAACGTTTCCATCAGCCAGCCAGGAGAGAACTGTCAGCTCTCGCCTCCAGTGGATCACCAGGAAAAGGAGGGAAACCTGTAAGAAGAGGAGATATGTATTCAGTGGAAAAAAATATTTCCTGTGATTGACTGAACCATGTACAGAATTGTGTTTCTGTGGCAGAATTAAACATGGAAAACACGTACAAATCGAGAAACCTAATTTCAATATCAGATGCATTGTGACTGAATTGAATGTAATTAATTAAAATTTCAAAGTTTTATCTTTTTTGTTGGAAAATGATGTATAAACCTTTACGGACTACAGTCCTTCAATTTGAGATTAATGCTATTTTCTTTCTAAAAGGTGTCATATCACGTGTGTCCATATTCACAACATAACATAGAACTCGGGCAGCCACTTTTTTATTAGGTAATGACGTTTAAATCACAGGAAAGGTTAAATAACTTCGTATATTGTCCACTAGGGGGTGCCATTGGCTCCAGCATGTGCACAGGGAGGAACCACAGAGTTAAATCAATGACTGAAGAAATACAACTTGACGAGCGTGCATCTTAATTTATTTATTTATTTTCCATATTCACTCACATTCTGTTTGTACTAAGTCAGGCTTTTTTTTGTTTTTCTCCATAAAATGTTGATTACAGTTATTTATTATTGTACAGTATCAAACATGGATAAAGTTTTACAATAAACCAGTCCAATAAGCACAAAGTTTGGTTTTTGATGCCTCAGGATTCCTTTCAATCAAGTTTTGAAAGAACAATAGAGCGTCCGTGTACAGTAAAGTGATGGATTGGGTGAAATAGAAATGACTGAGACAGCAGTAAATGGTCTGTAACTCAGTATGACATGATATGTGACACAGATTCAACTTCCTCCTGGCTTCCTCTCGACGGCCCCTGATGATGAACTCTTCCATCCTGTCTGGACAGCACTGTCTCTGTGGAAACACAACAACAACAACCTGCCAAACACCTCATAAACATGACCGTGACCTGCTGAAGTCCTGTAAGGGCTCTGACTTGGCTACGGGACAACATCATGGTCCACAGGAATGTCATTACATTCTCTAATGATTCACCTTTGGATTCATTGATGGATTTTATTGGAGAATCCATTCATAAGAACACTCACGCGCTGAAGAGGAAAAAATATCTGCAAGTGGTGATCCTTTCTATTTTGGTAGCATTGGAGGTGCAGACGGGAGCTCCTACGTGCTACATTTCCCTTAACCTTCTCTTCTTTCTGGACATGTTGGGTGTCTCCTGATGCACGGTTCCCCAGAATGCATCCTGATATGTTTGATGTCCTTAAAAACTTTCATTGAAAATAACATTTTATGTGGAGCGACCCATGTGGTTGCGTCAAAGCTTTAAGAGGATTTATTAATAAACGCTGATGAATGGAGAGGTCTGGATCCGACTTCTACTGATAATGTTCTTCTTTAATTTTTGTTACTCAGCATGATGAATGTCATGATTGGTCAGGACTGTCTCGTCTCTCACACTCTGTTCCCTGTGGACGGACTTGATAAGCAGCGCACTGACTGATTTCACAGCTCTGACAGGCTTTGTTTCTCCTGGACCCCGTTCCAGTTCTTGGTGGTCTGCTCCCTGTGCACGGTTTCTGTTAGAGTTTGATTGCAGTTTCCAGTTAGAGGTAAACTCCTCTGATCACAGACATTAATCCTTTTTGAATGTTTCAGGACATTTTGTTCTTCCAAGACACGAATGAGGAATGAAACGAGGATTGACTTGGTTTCTTTCCTGTTCTTAAAGCTCAAACTTTGCCGTGCTGTGGAATACAGTCAGTAAGGCCACATAATCTGTATATGTGGCCTTACTGTGGAGGTCCAAAAAAAAAGATCTGGTCGTGTTCTGGTAATTAACACTAACTTGGGCCGTTGGTTTGGCCTGGGATTAGTATTTATTAGCAGCTGGATGAAGACATCCAGGGAGAGGTGAGAGGGCAGCGTGTAGGGGCCAGCAGCAGCAGCAGCAGCAGCAGCAGCAGCAGCAGAGTGTGGCTGGGACTGGGATGAAACACAGGCACTTGACCGTGAGATGTTATCAAAGGATGTTTATTCCCCACTGGTGTCTTTTCATCCCACTTTATTCAGTCCAGTAAACTTCAGTCACATGTCTGCTCTCCTTCATTTTCTCTCATTGTCTTTCGCTGCGTTGTAATGTGCAGATGTTTCATTTAAGAACATCAAAAGCCCCCAGCTGCCCTCGCTCCGTCCGTCCGTCCGCCCGTCCGCTGGGTGAATCACTAATGCACACGAGGGGAGGAAAAGGAAGATATCCCTCCTACAGTGGAGAGCCTCTTCTTCAAGATAAGAGCTTCGTCCAGTGTTTAGACCAGGCTCAAGGGCCTGCATTAGCCACGATCATACGCCTGATGTTTTTCATTCATCACACACCAGTGGCATCCTTTTGGAAGCCTCGCTTGCTTCCACAAACTGGCCAAGATTTGCTGATAGTGTTTGTGACTCATTTCTCCACTTGGTAGGGTCATCCATTAGAGCATTGTTTTCCTGAAGTATTATTTCAGCGAGCGCAGAATGTTTTCCTTGGACCGTGTTGAGAGAAACACTAATAGAGTGCTCCCAGAAAGACATACATGTACATACTCCATCTTTTGGTCTTCTCCACAAAATTGATGACGAGAGGTTTGGTAGTGACACTGTAAAGATGTAATTATCATCATTGGTGACTATAATTCATTGTAAAAGCATTAGGATAGCGTAAAACAATCCAAAACAAGATAATGCTGCTCATCATTTCTTATTTTTGTGCCCAAAACAGAGATGGGCAGCGTTTCAAAGCCACAGAGAACCTCAAGCAGAACAAGCTGAAAGCGCACAGACACTCCATCAATCATCGGAGGGTTTACCTCATTATTTCAGTACCCCAGCTATGGAAAAGATTCCAAAACCTCTCCTCAGATGCCCAAATTTGGGAATTGACCCAGAGAGGCAAGGAGACGGAGAAAGGGCTGCGGGGGCCGAAGATGAAAACGAGACTGAAGGGTGTCGTACGAAGTCATCGCTCATACAGCTGCTGTCTCTGCACTTCATCAATCCTAGCTGTTACCCGGAGAACTGTACTGACTCAGGAGTCATGTGCGCCGTACGTTCCACACACGTAACACGTTCAAGATGTATATGTGGATTTTTCAAGGACACGTATAAGCATGGTTTTATCTTTATTTGTTTTTCAGGAAAAGAATAATGTTTTTTTTTTCCCCATGACATTCAATTCTTCAATTTTCTTCAGCTGCCTCAAACTCTGAATGCATGAACTCAGCACTTCCTGCTTTGTGCAGAATAGGAATCAAGCAGGGCCACTTCACGTCCCACAATTATGACGGTAACTAACGATGCACACGTGATACAAATATGTTGTTTATAATGCTCAGAAAACTACGTTTATATTTTGTTCTCAAGTTTCGTGTCAAGTTTGTGTTCAGAGTGGCAAATTTGCTTTGCTTGTGCAGACTATAACACAGTTTGCGTCATTGTAGCCACGGCAACCCAACCACCCACGTCCACATAGTGTTTATTTATCATTATCAGTGTCTTTCATTTTTAATCTTACATATATGACATCCTGATGGTGCTACACAGGCAAACTCTTGAGCTATCCTAGAAAAACTGACAGAAGAATAAATAGCTACCTGCCTGATTGATAAATTGTCTACAGCCGAGGCAATTAGACACAGCTGCTTCCAATTAGCACCTGGACTGCAGCATCTTACACAAACACACGTGTTTTCTCCGTGACATCGATTGGATCATTTTATCAGGCCGGTTTTTTCTTTACAATTTAAATGAACTTAATTCAAAGTAAAATAAAGCCAAAATTAAAACAATAGAAAAAAAATGTAATAAATAAAACAAGTAATTAAATGCATACAGTGAGTGTGAATATAATGGAAAATGTAAAAATAATCAAAAAAATCGTCTGGGCAGCTCATGATTTTGCCTCCTTGATGACCATGAAGAGGAGGGAAACGATTACCCCCACAAGTAACATATACATTCATTCACCATATTATTTCATAATTACGTCATGCATTTGGCTATCAGTCCTAAAGAAAACTCAAGTGAATGTCAACATAATTTTTCCCATGTCACATACGGTCGATAATCTCATTTCACAGAATAAACAGTCTCCCTCTCAGACAGATTCCTGGGGCACAGACATTATGTAATGATGTTGCTGATGTGCTGTGGTGCCCTTTGATGTTGATTTATTGAGGTTTGTGTGTGTGTGTGTGTGTGTGTGCTCGCATGAGTAATTATGTCTTTCTTCATGTGTGTACTTTTGTGGGCACATGATGTCCCATGTGAAAGCTTTTGTACAGCCACGTGTTGATTAGGTCTCCCTCTCTCTCCCTCTCCCCGTCTCTCTCTCTCTCTCCCCCTGCCTCTCTCTCTCTCTCTGTCCTTTGGACCTTGAAAAACAGAGGAATTTTATCTGATCACATCAGGAATATTCACTGAGGAGTTATCACGGAGAAAAGATGAAATCCGGAGGAGGAAAACATGTCCTGATTCAGGCTTTAAATCTAGATTATTTCATTTTCCTGATGATGGAGCAGATTGATTTACTGATCCAAAGCCAATGCAGCTGTTTGAGGTAATCAAACATGAATGTTTTGGCAATCAAGGTTGATCAAAGTCATCTAAATGGTTCAGGATCAGGCATGATTCAGGAAGAAAAAATTACATTCATGTACGAGCTGGAATAAATCCAGACAAACCGCACAAGGATTTTTTTTTATCCCTCTGATTATTTGGCTACTTATCGCAAAATAATTTATACATTTTTCATTGTTAGTTATTACAAGTTCAAATTAAATTGTACATCTTGATTCTAACGTGTTTCGAAGCGTTCATTGGGGCATTTAGACACGTTTTACCCCTCAGGTAATCAATGCTAGTTACGGCTAGCTTGCGAGGCTACAGCATTGCCTGCCTGCTAGCACGTAGCTAGCTAGCTGGCGACTCCCCGGGGATACAAAGTAGTTAGGTTAGCATCAAATACACCATGAAAGATGTATGGTAAAATATGTGTAATTTCACAGAATTCTCGGCGTTCCACATCCCTACGAGGCAGTAAAATTAGCAAAGTAGCGTGTTGGTGATTTCGATCCTTACTTGAACTCCCAAATTGCTTCATTATCTGGTACCACTTACTTTTGCTCACGCAAGCCGATTTGGAGGCTATAAAATATCTAAACAGCGCCGAATGGAAAGAGAACAATTTGGTAAACATTCCAAGCGTCCAACAGTCTACGATCCAGGTTTTGGACTCGCACAGTGTGGTCAAGTTGCTTTCATTTCACCGTCACGGCTTTTGTTTTTCCAGCTTTCAAAGACCCAATTTTATGATCCAAGAGGAGAGTGGCTCCGTTTCCACTGATGGATACGGGGATTGATTGACAGGGCTCTTTATAAAATGACTAACATGTGTACTATATTTCCATTATTTTCGCGCTGTTTACGTTGGTAATTTGTTTAAAGGAATGGACCTCGCCAATAGTACATTTGAGTTATTCAATCTGAGCGTTCTGATTAAGACCAAACTATATAAATACACCAAAATTTAAATAGTGTGGTAATTGTTTTTGTGAAAATCCTGTAAAACCGGGACAAACAGGGCCAAGCGGTAACAGCCTTCACTCAGGCCAGGCTCTGTTTGGGGGAGAGGGTCGCTGACGTGCACGCCAGGGTTTCAAAGGACAACAATATGGTTTTAGTCTTACGAATATTCATTTTGTTGGCTAACGTTACTTTGTGTAAAACCGAGGCTTCAGCATCAGGATGATTTATTGGCTACACGCAGCACATTTGGTGTGGTGGTTTAGGCTGAGGGAGACGGATCGCTCATCTGAATCGATTCCGTTTAACGTCAGAGTGTGACTGATGTTGTCATTATTGTTTTTTAGAGTTATTTTTTATTTTTTGGTCGCAGACCTTTTCGTGGCTTTGCTGCGCTACACGATCCGCCTTTATTCTGTTGCTTCGACCTGACCGTATTGTTGATGATGTTCCTCTCTAAAGACACCAAAAGTTCCCTCCATCACATTGCGGCCTTCCTTTCTCGAAAATGCACTGACATATTTCAAGAAAATGTCTTCCCTTAAGGCCATAGCATTATTATCAATGCTGGGGCTCAGCGGGAGGTTGTCGGATTTTATGGCACGGAGGAGAACAATGGCAGCGGCACCTGAGGAAATAAAGATACTGGCTTGTAGGTCCTCACTAAATAATAAGACTCTTTACTCGATGAAGAATAGTACAAATGTCCATAGTTGACACAGGAGACTTGGGTTACAGTTTGAGCAGCACAAAGGGTTTACTCAGTCAGAGACCTTTGGGTAACCTCTCTTTAGGAGGGGGAAGAGAGAGGAAAGAAAGATATATAGGCACAAGAAAGGAAGGAAGAAAAGAAAGAAAACAGATGGATGGATGGAGAGAAGAAAAAAGAGGGAAGAGAGACTGAAGGGAGGTATGCTGGTGTGTAGGAGAGAGAGGGAAAACATCAGAGAGAGAGAGAGAGAGAGAGAGAAAGAGAGAGAGGGGCGTCTGTTCCCCCACTTCTCTCCCTCTGGCTTGAAAAAGTGAAACGTGCCTTTGAAGAGGAAGCGAGGGGGGCCGGCCTGTGTTTCTATCCTGCCTCAGTCTGGACTGTACGGAGCATTTAGCGTGGTGCTGCTGACACAGATACCAGACACAACACAGAGCCGGGGAGCCAGCTGAGGACCTGAGAGAACACAGGCATGAACGACATCAAGCTGGCCCTGCTGGGGAGCCCGGGGGCCGGGAAATCAGGTGAGAGGACGAGATTTACGGAGCACAAGGGTAAAAATATTGGTCTGCTTCTACACGGGCTCATTTTACTATTATTGGAGGCTTTTGGTGCATTTATTTATGATTTCCTTTTTCTCTTTCTGCAAATGTTTTGATTTTCTTATTTTGAGTTGAGGTGAAATATTCCAAACTTCTGCATACGTAAAATCCATTCCTTTGTTAATTGAACGCTATAAAACTAAACAATACGTGTTAACAGAGACATGAACTCAGGTATAAAAGTATCCAGGCATCCAAAACAAAAGTAATATGAGATCAATGGAAGTATTCTGTGATTCCTGGATTTGAATGTTTCATGTTGTGTGTGAAATGTCTGAATTTACAACTTATTGAAGTCAATTAAGTAACAAGTACAGTTTCCCCCCTGAAATGTAGTGGAAGAATAGTAGAGATTGAAAATACTCAAGTACCAGCACTGTAGTACACCACTTCTAAATTACTCGACTATGTGTGTTTGACAGCTTCTATAAACTGTAACAGGAAGTATATTTACACACCTCCACATATACTGACGCTCTACACCGTATATCTAAAATATTACATCAATACTCAACATATTACATCGGAGTAGTACTTAAAACAAGTAAAAAATCATAGTAAGTAAAAGCTTATGTGCAGTAATTGACTCAGAGCCTTTAAGTATATTATAGTAAGTATTCAGATGTTAAACATGATAAACTTATTTTGTATCTATTGTGTCATTCATAGAACATCTTGGAAGAACAGCAGGATAGAAATTGAGATTAGTCAGAAGCACATAACTTTTTAACAACTTTTCAAACTATATTTAAATATTTAGTATTTCAGATACTTATTTCATGTGCAGTTAATTATATCATTTTATTATTATTATGTGGGGCCATTTCGACAAGTATTTCCTTCACTCCGAGGTCCTCAGGCAGGTTAGAGAAGTATTTAAAGTTAGTAGTGTTTTCCCTCTGTGTCGGTGCTCTTTGCTATGATATGATAACATCCTCAGATGGATTTGGGGAGGATGAGCAAGTGAATCACACGTTGAACTCTGGAGGGAGAGACAAATTAGATAAACATTGTGATGTAAAATTTACTTTGTATAAGACCCAGGACGCCACATCATAAACCAAGGATGGAGGGTGCTCCTTTTTTTTTTCCCAGGTAGACGTAGACGTGAAGCTCTATGAATTTATAGTATATGACGTCCTGCCCTCAGAGCTCACAGATAACAGCCATACGTTAGGTCTGCATCGGGACCCGAGGCTCCATTAGTGATATCACACTGGATGATTTATGTTTTCGTGTCCTGTCTCTCTCTCTCTCTCCTCCTATATTCTCTCACAGGAAAGCTGAGATTTACAAGTGTACACTGATGATTTCACCCTCATCAAGCTGTGAAAAATGACTCATCCGGAGTTTAAAACGTTTCGGGCAGATAGCAGATAAATTCATCCGGAGACTTAAAATAAGAGCGCTCGAACGCACAGCTGCTAATAAAAAGGTTAATGGTGAATTCCATTCAGGTGTGCAGGGGCCCGTGTGTGTCGGCTGACAGGAACACACACACCCACACACACACCAATGCAGAATCAGTGGTCTGAGCTTATTGTAAATCAGGTGATAAAGCCTTTATTAAAATATTTGTGTCTGATCCAGAAGCTGTAAATGGGACGATATAAAATGTGAAAACATCGCAGCAGCTCAGCTCTCTACCTGTCGGCCTCCATTCCACTAATTTTGTTTACAGAGTATAACATAGATGAAAGCTTTTGACTCATTTCCTCACCAGCGTTGTAATCACAGCACTCCTTTGTTTACAGGTCTAATATGTGACTCAGATCTGGATTTGATTTATGTTCCCAAGACTTTCCAACCATATGTGACCGTTCCTTTAATCTACGAGGTCCGAGAAGCTCCCAGACTTTTAAGACAGAGTGAAAAGGCTTCCTAGGCAGAGGGGAGGTTACAGGACCTTTGTTGTTACTGCCTGGTGTCCACTTACATATCAGTATTCAGTCTCTGTGCCGGCTGCCTCTGCTCCGTGTAAGTGCTTCATAAAACAATGGGACGTCTCCATTGTCTGGCAGCCGAGCAGAGCTGTTACTGTGGAGATGTCGTATCCTCCGGACCCTGTGTGTGTGTGTGTGTGTGTGTGTGTGTTCATTTTGCCTTTTAGCATGCTGCTCTGTGAGTATATTTCTCCTTGTGCATGCGTCTAGTTTCTCTTTTCTTTTCTCTGTGCAGACCGTGAATCAAAATGTTGAGAATGCCGATGAGTGTAGAACCTCAGCACCTGTTGAGCAGCAGCAGCAGATAAAGTAGATAAATGTTTGACTTCAGTAAGAGTAAAAATCAGTTAATTCCAAGTAACATTGACCCATCAGAAAACATACTGGAGTAAAAAGTGAAAGTCAGCTGATTAGGTAGCTGCTGACGTTCATTTTACTTAAGTCTATTTTTTTCCCTTCAGATGTGGAGTTAAGAAAAGATATTTGTAAAAATATGTATACTAAACGACCGTGTTGAAGTGTTTTGACTTTTCCGCTCCCGCGTTGTGATGTGAGTGTGTTTGTAAAGTCTGCGTTAACCCCCGTGTTGGCCTCCAGAGGACCATGATCTCCATCAGCCACAGGCCTCCACTGTTCACTACTTAAGCTGTGAAATGAAACCTCAGCCTTTGATTTAAACCGATGTGAGTCTGCGGGACCATAACTGGGTTTAATATTTTGCTCACAGCCTGGAAGTGAAGGACACGAGGAAAATATCCCCACTTAGCTTGCCAAATATGCACACGAGCCCTCGAGCTAAACCGTGCAGCCTCTTTCATGTGAGCTTCCAGTTTCAACCCAACAATCTGAGAGAATGTTGGCACGGCGTCGGGCCCGCAGGAGTGCGTGAACGTCATTTTCCTCCACCGCAGCCGCCCCGTGAGGGATGAGAGTGTGATGATGCTGTGATTAATTCAGCTGATTTTCATTTCGGCTCTTTCCTCCAGCTGTCCTGGTGAGGTTCCTGACCCGGCGCTTCATCGGTGAATATGCGTCTAATACCAGTAAGTGTTTCCAGACGGGATGGACGGTGCTGCTGTGTGTTTATGACTGTTTGTGTTTGCTGTTGATCTCGGAGCGTTCAGACAGTGCAGATACTGAGGTTCATTCATTTCAGGATAAATGAGTCCATCATCGTTTGCATCTTTTGCGTGAATACCTTAATAGCAAAGATCATTTGTATCAGAAACTGCATGAATGACATCAAGGTCACATATCTAACAACAAGATGCTGTATGTATATTCATTTATGACGCCAAACCTATGAAACAAAGTACAGTTTACACTCTCTTATGCACTCCCTTATACTTGTTTTAACTGTTTTTTTGTCCTCATTTCAGACTCCCTGTACCATAAAAGGCTGTCGGTCGATGGCAGGCAGCTGAACCTGGAAGTGTTTGACCCCTGCTCTCAGGTACAACACACAGGCAACTCAGCGCATACGACTAAAGAAAATCTGCCATAGAAATACACACTGTAGCATCACTTTGTCTGATCTATCTATCTATTAATCCTCACTTTTGGATAAAATGGTAGAAGGCCTTGGTACATAGTTTTTCAGCCTCTGCCCTTGGATTCATCATTTTAAAGCTCAAGGATGGAATCAATAGATGCTAAAACATGCGGATGTCTCGTGGAATAGGAGTGACCACTGCGACGGCCTTACACTGACTCAGCTTCATTACGCTGGTGAACAAACGAACCCATGACACAGAAATGAACTCAGATATTAATTTACCTTGGGCAGGCACGTGTACGATCTGTGCCAAAACTTTCAGTTGGGGATCCAGGGGGATTTACGAGCGTATCCTGAAGCACCGATAGACGCCACGAGGAAGAAAAAAGCCGTATAACCTGTTTACCTCTGCCTCAACAGGACCAAAGACCTGAGAGGCATTTAACTGCACTCAGTATTTTATTGGAGTGGCCTCCAGCACAGGAGAACAGGGCCCGCTCATCGTCTTTGTGGTTCAAACTCACCGTAAGCCTGACGACCACCTGCCCTTATGACCCGCACTGCATAACGAAGCAGGCGAGTCAATAAAGAGGGAGGGATGAGTGTGTTTTTACAGAAACGAGGCATCACAGGGGCTTCTTGTCCTTTTTACTCGGGTTTGTTTTCCTCTCAAGGTCACTTGAACTAGTTTGGAGTCCTTCTCTCACTCCTTCCCTCACTCCTTCTCTCACTCCTTCTCTCACTCCTTCTCTCACTCCTCCTCTCACTCTGAATGTTCTGGGAAAGATAAACGACAGAACAAGTTTTCTAGAATTGAGGTATCAGCATCAACTGTATACAAGGTCCAAACTGGGACCACAACGTCCAGGTCCCTCACGTGTTAGAGTAAAATGCCAACATCTGCACATAGAGTGGAGTTACTTTGGTTTGAGTTCTTCTTCAATGTAACTTTGAAGTAATTGATTTCTAAATGAGATATAGCTGTAGCTTTACTGCAGTATGAATGAAGTGATATTGGACCCGGTTCTTATCTGTCCCTCTGGCAGAGCGAAGAGGCCAGGTGTATTCTGGAGGAGCCCGTGCAGTGGGCAGATGGTTTCGTTGTGGTGTACAACATCAGCGACCGCACTTCCTTCATCAACGCCAAGAACGTCCTGCAGCAGATTCGGGAGGCGCGCATGGACAACTGCAAAGGGTCAGGAGCACCACACGGAGGGAATGTTACAATGGGCAGAGGAGCTGGGTTATCTCTTCAGGAAACATAAGTTGGTACAAGATTTCCAAAAAATATCCACTAATCCCAAGGAGTTCACTTTTACTACAGCGCTACACGACCGTTCGTTTTGAGGCGATCCTTCAATGGCAGGAAATGCACACAAATCTCCCAAAGTGGAGAATAATATTTTACCCTGACAAGAAAGGAAAGGCAAAGAGTTATTTACAACTATTTCATTTCCTGAGCCTGCACAACAGACAAACACGGCCTCCCGTTCAGGAATCCCCATGCAAGCTCAAGTTTGAGGAATGCTGGGAGACCTGACGGGGCCTGACAAAGGAAAACTGATAAATGATTCATGATGACAAGTGAGGGATTCATTTCAAACCTACAGGCATCTACCTGATGTGGTCTGCAGGAAAATGGGCCAAACATATCCATCAAGCTGCCAAGGCCTCCTGATAATGTACCAGGGAGAAACGTGATAATCTGGAGGACTGAAAGTAATATCTGCTTTCTGATCAAAAACAGAGCCGTGGATGATCTGATCACGTGGATCACAAGCACAGTACACACGATAGATAGGTAGAACGATAGATAGATAGATAGATAGATAGATAGATAGATAGATAGATAGATAGATAGATAGATAGATAGATAGATAGATAGATAGATAGATAGATAGATAGGTAGAACAATAGATAGATAGATAGATAGATAGATAGATAGATAGATAGATAGATAGATAGATAGATAGATAGATAGATGGATAGATAGATAGATAGATGGATAGATAGATAGATAGATAGATAGAACGATAGATAGATAGATAGATAGATAGATAGATAGATAGATAGATAGATGAGGTGTGTTTCAGCGTCATGGTCCATTCTAACACAGAGTCCTGTTTATCCGGTGCAGGGACGTGGATGTCCCCGTCTGTCTGGTGGGTAACAAGCAGGACCTGTGCCACGCCCGACAGGTCTGCGAGGAGGAGGGCCGCCGCCTGGCTCAGGAGAACCGCTGTCACTTCCAGGAGGTCTCGGCTGCAGAGAGCTACCAGGACATCGCCAACCTCTTCACCCAGCTCATGAGGCAGGTGATGGAGCACCTGAAGTACCGCGCTGACCGACGTCGCTACAGCGGCTCCAAGTCCATGGCCAAGCTCATCAACAACGTGTTTGGCAAGAGGAGGAAATCTGTGTGACGTCCATCCGGTGGCCTTAAGGACTGGAAAAAAGGGAACGGACCGAGAGGTCTGTCCATCCAAAGACGCAGGACAGGGGCTTGATTTTATAACACGGGCCGAGATTCTCACATAACCCATATGGTTATTGTCATCTCAATCTCCACATAAATGCCTAAATATGGAAGAAAGATGTAAAGATTGAATTTATGTAGCGATGCAGATAAAACCTATCTCATAAATTTCACC